>PVIA01019633.1:0-10175 GCA_004024845.1 Tonatia bakeri | reverse complement strand
GCCCACACAGCAGTGGCTTTAATGTCTGTCAAGAAACAAGCAGTTAGAAGGGAGATGAAATTCTGCAAACTTTTTTGTCAAGCAGGGAGTGGAGGGTGGTGACGTTCTCGTGGGGGGCTTACTCAATGTTTTATCTGGCTGTCCGGTGTCCTTGGCATCTGGGCAAGGGGCAGCGGGTCAGGGGCAGCTCTGCAGTTTCCTTACCGGGCACCCTTGGAATCTGAGGGCACGGGGCCCTCAGCTGCCTCACTTAGGGTTTGACACTAACTGTCAGAATGGACAATTAGATGAATTAAATGGCCTTTCAACATCTTGTATTCTGTTTATGACAGTTCAGCAGCTGAATATGGGAGCATTGTTATGGGTTGTTCCTGTCGGATCAACTGCCATCTTTTTTATGGAAAAAAAAAGTTTAACTAACATTGGCAGAATCCACAGCGCATCTCCTGTTAAGATTAGCACTGATCCTTTAAAACCTCTTCCCAGACATAATACCATATAAATAAAGAGGCCCTTCAAGGTATGAAGCCAATAATAGCAGATGACCTAACTTGGGGCCTTATTATCCCTTGCAGCAGCCCCTGTAACATTCCCATTTTACCTGTGAGAAAAACCCAGAGGATTAGGGTGGACGTTTGTCCGAGATCTCTGAGCAAGAAACCACATTGTACCAGAGGCAACCCATCAATGTTTCTCTTTCTCTCCCTCCCTCCCTTCCCCTCTCTCTAAAAATAAGTGAATAAATTTTTAAAAGAAAAGAAAAGAAAAACTGGCCAGAGAAGTCCAACAATCAGCTTCAGAGGAAGAAAAACAAGATTGAAAATCCCACAATTGCTGGTTTGATAAAAAGAGAAAGCTTTGGTTCAAACCAAGTAACAACCCGTTCCTACGCGAAACTGAAATTTCCACTCCTGACTCCCGCACTTGCATCAAACCACAACCCACCGACAAAACGACAGCCCTCATTCATACCGGTCGGGAGATAAGAACAAGGCTGCCAAAAGCACCGACCTTTAATTATCCCATCTGTCCAAAATGCAACCCTGTTCACTTTAAATGGCCTAAAAGACCATCTGAGGCTTGGTGAATAGATTTTATACAGCTTCCTTCATCCCATGGACACAAGGATATTTATTCATGGCACAGATGATCTCCCACAGACTGAAGCCTTCCTTGTAGACAAGTCACCGCCTCCGCAGTGACTGAAGTCCTGTGTAGGGAAGATTGTTTCTGCTGGGGAAAGCCCCCTGGTTGAGGACCACGTTTGCAGAGGAGACGCTGCCGCCAGCCGGTGCTGTCTGTCCAGCTCTGCGGCGTTTTCCCTGCGCTTTCTTTCCCGCCTTCGGTCCTCCAGTTTAGTTCAGCACACGGATGGCACTATTAGAATTCAATTGGCAAAATTTGTAGCAACTCTTCAAATACTTCGGCCAAAAACATGGCTGTGGATCCTTTTAAATCTCATCAAGGGGGGATAAATGGTGATGGAAGATTTGCCTTGAGGTGGTGAACACGCAGCACACAGATGACGTGTCACAGAACGGCACACATGACACCTGTATAATGTCATTAACCAGTGTCACCCCAATAAAGTCAATAAAAAAGCAAACAAACCCTCAGACCCACCCCTTCAGAACTCATAAACGCTCACCTTTTGAGGTTATTACAGGATGCCCCATACATTTGGCTCCTGCTTCTTTTGATCCACAGTTGATAAAGGGGGATGTACTGTAAAGGCTTAATTGCTTCAATGAAAAATAATCACACTTTAGTAATGAAATCTTTTTATAGTGCACTCCAAGGAAATGAAAACCCCAGACCCACACCTACAGCCTAGAGATTTTGTATACTGAAAAAGATACCTTAAAAAAAGACTCCCTCCAGGCCTGACTGGTGTGGCTCAGTTGGTTGGGCGTCATCCCCAAAACTGAAAGGTTTGCTGGTTCCATTCCCTGTCAGGGCCTGTGCCTGGAGTCTTGCTGGAAGGGTCCCTTTTAGGTACCGTTGACTAAACCCTGTAGTGCTAAAGTCCAGGGAGTAGAGTCTTGGATACGCGACACACCTAAAGAAGACACCGAACCTTGGCTGGAACCACACGTACTCTGGTGACTTAAAACTGTCAAAATTTAAAGCAGGTGACCTTTGAAGAAAACACCTTTCCCTGAACACTGAACCAGGCCTGTACAAACCTTTTTCTTTACTATTTATTCTTAATTTTTTTATTTTCCTTGGAAAGAACATGGCCTTGTTTACATTTTCTAATGTTGTTGAAAGGAGGGAACTTTCTGGTTATTGAATTTGTCATCAAGAACTTTGATCTAGCCCTGGCTGGAGTGGCTCAGTAGATTGAGCACCAGCCTCTGGTTGGATTCCCAGTCAGGGCACATGCCTGGGTTGCAGGCGAGGTCCCCAGTTGGGGGTATGTGAGAGACAACGGAACCTCACACATTGATGTTTCCCTCCCTCTTTTTCTTTCTTCCTTCCCGCCAAAAATAAATCAAATGTTTTTTAAAAACTTTGATCTATCCAAGATAATCATGATTCTTGTTTTATTACCTACAGGTTTGGGCTCCTGATATAAATTCATCATATAAACCAAGTTTACTAAGTTGTTCTAATTCTGTTTTGAATTTTTGTTATTAAGCTCTGTACCTGTTGCTTGTTAACCTTGGACACACGCTGTTGCTGGTCCATACACCTTCCATCTGATGCGAGAGACAACAGCTAGGGAAGGTCCTTACTGATACAAGGGACAAAAGGATGCTGAAGTTGGAAGACCTGCCTATTGGTCAGTGAGGCTTTCAGAGAAAGATCTTGATCAATAGGGAGGAATGATAAAGATGATAATGAGACTGTAAAGGGACTGGTCAGTAGAAGCGTCTGTGGGAGGAGCTTGGGCTTATGGGAGGAGTCCTTGCACTCTAGGTCACCTCAAGAACCCTCCAGGAATAACTCTGCTTACAACAAAGCTCTGTTTGTAACTGCCTCTCCCCTTAACTTCATTTCTCCTTTCTATAAATACTTCTCCATCTTGGCATGCTGGGCAGTGTGTGCACATGGCTTGCCGTGTCTGCTTATACTGCATTGCATTTCTTTCTTTTGTCCCAAATAAATCCTTTTTGGAGACAAAATGAGATAGGCAGGCTACTCCCCAGGGCCAGCTGTCAGAAATCAAAAAACTCATTCTTTAATTAATCCTAAAGTCTTCCCTCTATAGCAGGGGTGTCAAACTCATTTTCACCGGGGGCCACATCAGCCTTGCAGTTGCCTTCAAAGGGCCAAATGTAATTTTAGGACTATATAAATATAACTACTCCTTAACAGTTAAGCAAGAGCTCAGTGCTGCCCCCTGGTAGAAACAAGGTACCCGGCGGGATAAAACAAGGTGGAGGGCTGGATTCCGCCCAGGGCCTTCCTTGTGTTTGTCACCTATGCTGTAAAGCCAATTAGCTGCTAGACGGAAGGACACTGCTGTCTGCAAGATTTACTTTGACGGGTTTAAATTGTGTGCCTTTCAAGTCACACATGTGTGCTAGCAAAAAAGACTGGGGTTTTTTTTGGGGGGGGGGGTGGTGACCCTCTCTCATTTAAATGCTAAAAAACACACCTTGATGAAGATTTAACCCTGATGCTAATGAGACATGCCCTGCCAAGAGAAGCACCCAGTTCCACTGCGAAGGTGCCCAAAGTCTATATACTTAAACGTCATAGTTAGACATCATTTTTCCTGCCTCAACTTCCTCAAAACTGTTCCTTGGCTTTTGTCAGAGAGCAACATTTCTCCTTTTCCCTTTCAGTGTTGTCTCCCTTGGTGTACAAGCTATTTAATAGACCTTCGCCTGAGTCCTAATTCTTGTGACGAACTTTCTCAATTTCTATCTTGGGGTTTCTTAAGAACCCAGGATTGTTTAGTGGTAGAATTGTCACCTGCCATGTGGGAGACCCTGGCTTGATTCCCAGCCAAAACTGTACACTAGTTTTGGGTGATCTCTTTTGATTTCTACCCTAGGCGATCACAAGAACCCAGCGGGCCAGTAACAGAAACACTTAGGCAATACTGATTTACAGTTGACACAATGAAATATTCCTCAACCATAAAAACAAATGAAATATTGACATGTGCTACAACAGGGATGTGCCTTGAAAAAATTATGCTGAGTGAAGTTAGTCACAAAGACCATATACTGTTTACGACATGCATATGAAAGAACCTAATAGGGAACTCTGTGACAGAGAGAGAAGATAATTAGTGATTGTCCAGGGGAGGATATGGGAGGAGGAAGATGGGGAGACTGAGAGTGACAGCTGTATAAAGTGTACAGTGCAGTATATGTATATCAAATCATCATGGTGTAATCTTTAAATAGAATTTTATTAGTTGATTATACCTCAGTAAAACTGGGAAAGTTCCCAAGTGCATCCCAAAATTACATGATAATTATAATAGTTTTGCTTATAGCAATAAAAATAGGAATTAAATGTTAGAGATATTAAATCCATTTACATTTTGAAGCTTTCTAGGGACACAGGGAAAAACTGACCTAAAATTAACTTCCAACATGCACCTGAGAATGTAATGAACACATCTCACACGGTGTGATTAGGCTGAGAAGAGTCCCTGTGCCGGGTGGGGTTCCAGCTTCCCACCAGAGCCTAGGGCTCTAGGATCCTTTCTCTTAAGGGCCAAATGAGAAGGGCTGGGAAAGGGATGGGTGGGAAGTTCAAGGCTTGCAAGGATCGATACTAAAATGGAGCCAGACTCTGTTACAAACGGTGAGGTCAGATTGACTGTGTTTCTAAACAAGGGTCACAGTTCCATGAGTGAGGTCGCAGCCTTACGCCAAATCCTGGACCCTCTACAAGATATCAGACCTTCTCGTTCCAGGGTGGCCTGCCCTGCCCCACCCTCGTGTGTCCTTGCTCCATCTTGAAACTGAATCAGGGATTCTGCTAGCAACTCTGACCACGCCTTCCGACCGAACTGTGGAAAAGACAAAGGAATAAGCCCCAGGCCAGGAACAAGTTCTGTTTAAAAGCTTCCGTCGGTGGGGCGCAGGATGGGGAGGGAGGGAACAGACAGACTGGGCCTCCCACGAGCTGGTACAGCAAAGCCACAGGTCCTCCCCGTGGTTGTCACTCAGGCGCGTGGGGGCAGGGACTTACAAACTGTCCAATCAGAGGCCTCTCTGGGACAGAGGGGTGGGGTGACGGCCGTAGAGCGTTATGATGTCCCTTCACCTTCAGGCCACGCTCTAGTCCACACCGTTGCTCGGCTACCGTGAACGGTTCCTGGTGGCCCTGCCGCAGCCTCTGTGGCGCTGTGGTCTGTACCGGGCGTAGACAGGACTCGGGGAGACCCAGGAAACCTAGAAATGGTGAGTGTGAGGGCAGGGTACGGAGATGGAGACCCGAGGCTGGTCGGAACCGCTGGAACCTGCCTGGCTGACCGGCCTCCCAGCGGTCGGTTCGAGTCCGCCTACCTCAGTGCCCCGGGCCACCGCTGGTGCCTGCGTCTCATCTGGCTGGCAGCGGGCCCAGACGTCGGGCGTCCTGCCCCGTCCCTTCGCGTCCAGTTCGGCCCAGCCTGGAAGCTGCCTTGGCAGCCCTAAGCCTGCAGCCCCGCTTCTCCACAGATGATGCGGCGACGGCGAGGGTCCTAAGGGGACAGCCCTTAGGTCCGACTCCCGAGTTTGTGCGTGGGAGGAGCGGCGGTGGTGGCATCCTGAGTTCCTGCTTTCTCCCCATTAACACTTGTATTTTCCGAGTTTTCGAAAGGTTGGGGGAGCAGGGTATCAAATCCACCACCCAGTTCCCCTGGCTAAGCTCTACCTGGGGCTGGCGACAAGTCCCTAAATTTCCAGATCCCTCTCCTTGTTCCCGAATGGCACGCCCCTTCCCAGATCCACAATGTCATCCGTGGTGCACCTGAAATGGTCCAGTATTTTACTTGTTTTCTCCACATAGTTATGAATGGCTATTTTTTTAAGACATACTTTTTTCTCTGAATATTTTGCATGAGAGGAGACCCCTGTTCTTCACCCCCAGGACCCTGCCTGGGCACAGACATCCTGTGGGAAGTCCTTTGGGTGGAAGATCTTTTAAAATCTTTCCTGGGTAATCTACCCTGTTAGCCCTGCTTCTCCCTGGGTGTGACACCCTGATGAAATTTGTTGATTTAAGTTTTCCTTTTTCGGTGAGGGTGGAATGTATTTAATCAATAGAGCTTGAAAGATAGTATAAATAGTTTCAAAGAGGCAAGAAAGAGAATGATGAAGTTCAGAAAAAAAAGTGTTACCAGTTCATTTGTTAAGAATTCGGATTTCACTGTTTTCTTCCCTTCAGTGTGTAGTGAGTTTCTGAGGTACCTATGTTCTTTACTTGTTGGTGCTTTCAAATGAAATTCCAGAGCTTAGACTTGCAGAGCAGACGTGTTCAAGTGTGATTAATTATTACAAAACAATGTCTTGTCATGGAAATATAATTAACTGACACCTTTTTTTTCAGCATGGAACAGATACTTGGGCTTTTCTGGTTTAACTAAGAAAAGTGAGTTACTGTTTTCTCCCCCCCCCCTTTCCACATTATCACTAGGTTTGAGTGATTTTGCTGGATTGTTCAAATGTCAGGTTTACATAATTTATATATTGATCCGGCGGTACCAGGCTTCTCAGCGGGGAGCAGAGGCCCTTGGCCAGTGGCACTAAGGCCACTTTTGAGCCTGCACAGGGAAGTACTGGAAGGCCCAGTTGTTCTTCCTGGGGAGCCTCCCCCTGCAGGTGTCTTTCCTGCTCACACCCCCCATGGAAGGAGCTGGAACACTGAGGAAAGCTGCAGACACCTGGAAAGGCGGGAATGCACATGTCCAAGGAGGGGGAGTGGGGATGGCATCCTTTCTGAGGTTGCTGTTTCTAAAGTCTAGACATTTTTAGAACTTATGTTTGAATTTTGCAACAATAGTTTAGGTGTGCTCAAGGCATATTTTTTGCACATGGAGACGTCTGTGAAGATCAGGTGGACAACGGAGTTTATGAATTGGGGAGTTACATTTAGGTCAAAACATTAAACAATATCAAGCTGAGAGTTGCCTCACTTGTGCAAATGGAAGCCCCGGGGACGGAGCACTTCCATGCTTGCAGGAGAGGGGAGGGTGTGTGGAGCGCCTGTTTCTTCCTGGGGCTGCTCTGGTGTCCCGTCCCTCCTTCCCCAGGGACTGACACACTCCAGTGGTTCTCTCTCAATAGGGGGCACCTAGACCCCAAGTTAGTAATTATGTTCACCTATCTGAGTGTGAGTTTCCTTCTGAAATATAGGGAAGCAGGCTGCTTACCTGTTTTCATTTTCATGTTTTTGAGGAGGGTTCCATTAAATTCCTTTCTCCCTCGAATATTGCAGCTGTTTGATTCTAGTTTCCATAAGAACTTGGGCTTTTATAATGTAGTTGAATGAGAGAATAAGGCCAGAAAATAAGTATATGGTGATATCTCATTGTTTTATTTGTAACCCCCAATGCAATGACCATGTTTTCATATTGCTTATTTCCCACTTGTATTTTTCTTTAGTGAATTGTTCCCTTTTTAAAAATTGTTCATTGGAGAGACAGACAGACAGGCAGGCCTTGATTTGTTGCTCCACTTGTTTATGAATTCATTGGTTGATCCTGAATGTGCCCTGATCCAGGAATTGAACCCACAACCTTCGCATATCTGGACACGCTCTAACCAACTGAGCTACCCAACTGGGGTATTTTGTCCATTTTTTAAAAGATTTTATTTATTTATTTTTAGAGAGGAAGGGAGGGAGAAAGAGAGAGAGAGAGACATCAATGTGCAGTTGCTGGGGGCCGTGGCCTGCAACCCAGGCATGTGCCGACTGGGGATCGAACCTGCGATACTTTGGTTCGCAGCCTGCGCTCAATCCACTGAGCTACGCCAGCCAGGGCCGTATTTTGTCCATTTTTAATTGGCTTCTTTGTATTCTCATTGTTCAGTTTTAAGAATTCTTTGAATATTTTGGATACCCGTCATTCATTAGATAAGTTTTTTACAAAAAATTTTCTCCTCCTCCTACTCTGTGACTTATCTTTTCATTCAATTAACACTTCACACTCAGGAGTTTTTCATATTAATAAAGTGAAACTTTTTTTTAGTTCTTATCTAAAAATGTATTACTAAATACAAGGTCACCTAGATTTTTTCTTTTTATTTTTTAAGATTTTATTTATTTATTTCTAGAGAGGGAAAAGTGGGGAGAAAGAGAAGGGGAGAAACATCAATGTGTGACTCTTGTGCGCCCCCCACTGGAAACCTGGCCCACAACCCAAGCATGTGCCCTGACTGGGAATTGAACTGGTTATCCTCTGGTTCACAGGCCAGCACTCAGTCCACTGAGCCACACCAGCCAGGGCTAAATTTTCTCATATGTTACATTCTAGGAATTGTTTTTACTTTTGCATTTTACATTTGGATATATGATCTATTTTGAATTCATTGTTGGGCATAATTTAAGTTCTATGTCTACATTTTGTGTAGGTTCATGTGTATATGTGTATGTATTATGTACAGCATGGTTTGTTTAAAAGACTTTCTTTTTTTCTTATAATTGCTTTTACTTATTTGTCGAAGATCAGTCACCTGGCTATTTCAGCCATCATCTCTGTTATTGCGGGATTTTTCCAGATGTTTCACCTACACAGTCATGTCATATAGAACAAAGACATTTTTGTTTGTTGCTTCCCAATCTGTGAACCTTTTTTTATATCCTTTTCTTATTACATGGCCAGGGCTTCCAGACAGTGTTGAGTGGGATTGGTGGGAGGAAACCTTGCCCTTCTCCCCATCTTACCAGAAAAGCATCTAGTTTCTCATGATTAAGTATGATATTAGCAGTAGGTATCGTGATGTTTTCCCAAGAAGAGAGAATTTTCCCTCTGTTACTAGATTATTATCATAAATGGATGCTGGATGGTATTAAATTCCTTTTCTTGTTCATTTGCCCTTTTATTTCTGATGTTAGTAATCTCTATCTTTTTTCTAAATTATCTTGACTAGATGGTTATCATTTTAGTAATGTTTTTCAGTGGACCAACTTTTGGTTTTCCAAACTAGGAAAGTTTTTTTTCTTTCACACTTTAAACATTTTACTCTACTCTCTTCTTCCTTGCATGGTTTCTGAGAAGTCTGATGTAATTCTAATCTTCTTTCTCTATACCTAAAGTATGTTTTCCCCTCTGGCTCTTCTCAATATATTTTCATCTTTGATTTTTCTCTAGTTTGAACATGATATACTTGGTTTGCATTTCTGGTGTTTTTCATGTTTAGTTCACTGAGCTTCTTAAGAGCTCTTAACTTTAAGAGCTCAGTGATTACTACTTACCTATTTTGTTCTATTCCTTTGTCTTTTCCTCCAGGTATCCCCATTATGTGTATTTCAATCTTTTGTAATTGCTCTGTAGTTCATGGGTATTGTGTTTTGTGATGTTTGTTCCTTCTGTCTTTGCATTACAGGCTTTGATAAGAACATAATATTTTGGGCATATTTTAAGATGCTATTTTGCACTAGCCAGATGGCTCAGTTGGTTGGAGCACCATCCTATAAACCTAAAGGTTGCCATTCAATCCCCAGTTGGGGAGCTGATGGAAGGAAACTGATGGGTGTTTCTCTCTTTCACTCCCCCTTCCTCTCTCTCTAAAACCAATAAATATATGTATAACATAAAATGCTGTTTTATTTTCTCTTTCACAATTTTGAAGAGAGGCCACAATTTTGATTGTGACATCAGTGCTCTGATGGATCTAAGAAAAGTTGTTCAAGTTTTTCCTATAAGGTCAGTAATGATGGCTTTCAAGTTCCTGAAATGTCCAATCAGAAACCAGAATTCTCTGACTTCAGTTGATGATTGACAGATGACTCCTTTTTCCCCTTTGACCCACATGTGCACAAAGTGATGAGCGCCTTGGTGCTCTTCCCTTTAAAGGTGGGAGGAGATTCAGCCCTCTGAGGTCCTGATCTTGCATGTGAACCATAACTAATCCAACCCCTGACCTCAACTTTACAAAAAGTCCAGTCATCTCTTCTTGCTCTCTCAAGCCGTTTCATGACTACTGGAGAGGCCTGCCTTGTCTTCCCCACACACCTCAGTTGTGGAGGTAATAAGCCCTTCATACACTCTTGGCCACGTG
>PVIA01019632.1:0-10175 GCA_004024845.1 Tonatia bakeri | reverse complement strand
CCGGCGGCCGTGCAGCAGTGGTCTGCTCCAGCTGAACAGCCGGCGGCCGTGCAGCAGTGGTCTGCTCCAGCTGAACAGCCGGCGGCCGTGCAGCAGTGGTCTGCTCCAGCTGAACAGCCGGCGGCCGTGCAGCAGTGGTCTGCTCCAGCTGAACAGCCGGCGGCCGTGCAGCAGTGGTCTGCTCCAGCTGAACAGCCGGTGGGACTCGCAGGACAGCGCGGGTCCAGGGCTCTCAGGGGCACCTATCGGACGTGTGAGCTGAGACCGCAGGACTACGCGGAGGGCAGGGGTGGGCGTGGGGACTATGCTCCCCTCGGAGTGGACTCACGTCGACCTGGGGCACCGGGGCGGGGGGCAGCCAGGGCCTCCATGCTGAGCTGTGATGCTCAGGTGGGCCGGGCCTGCCCGGCACGTGCTGCCTCCCAAGTGCCAGGAGAAGCCAAAGCAACTGTTCTTTGAAGGAAAGGCCCCCCCACACGCACGCACACACTTAGACCCTGTCCTGGTCCTGCTCACTGACTGGCACCAGGTGCTGAAACCGCCATGGGAGGCCGGAGAGAGCTGTCATGTCCGGCAGTCAGTGGTGGGAGCAGCAACGACCCCCAGGCACGGACGGGCAGGGACTGCAAAGGGGACTGTCTGAAGACGGAAAACGCAGTTCTGAAGAAGGCGTCAGTGTTGCAGAAGAAACCTCTGAAGAAACCTGGGATCCCAGAAAGGCCAGAAATGGGAAACACATTTCTAATCCAGTAGAAAGAACAGTGCAGTAATTTAAAAGGAACAGCCCTGGCTGGTGCGGCTCAATGGATTGAGCATGCCCTGAGAACCAAGGAGTCACTGGTTCAATTCCCAGTCGGGGCACATGGCTGGGTTGCGGTCCACGGCCCCCAGCAACTGCACATTGATGTTTCTCTCTTTCTCCCTCCCTTCCCTCTCTAAAAATAAATAAAGTCTTTATTAAAAATAAAAACCAGCCACAGTGAAAACACTAGAACTGGCAGGAGGGATCCAACTCGGACCCACACACAGTCCCCACCCGGAGGAAAGTCGCCCGTGTGAGGGGCTAGGGCGCCGTGCCAATGCGGGGAGAGTGGGGGCGGGGCCCTTCCCCGGAGGACACGCCTGCCCGGAGAGCCAATGGACAGCTCCACCTCCGCAGCGGCTGCTCCAGTCTCGGCCTCGGGAATCACAGCCTGTCATCGCCTTCACTGCTATGTGGACGGAGGGCCAGTGTTTGGGGACCATTTCTAACGTGCAAGCAAGAGCTCAAGCCACAGAAAAAGTGGATTTTTCACCAGCCTGAAGGGGACAGACAGTGCAGGACAGGGTCGCCGCAGCCCCGGGACAAGCCGGGGAGCTCAGTCCTGAAGGTGCCTGTTTTCTCGCCTGGCTGAGAGCGCAGCCACCGAACTCCCACGGGAGCTTTACCACCGCCTCCTGCAGCTTCTGAGTGATGGGAATGTCACTGGGACATCGGTGGTGGCCAGAGGGGAGGCCTCAGTGCCCGGAGGCTAAGCTGGGGCCTCTGGACCTTTGCCTGCTGTGGAAACCTGTATGAGGCTCCTTGATCCCGGCCGAGTCCCCGGGGACACTGGTCTCACAGAATGCCACCTGCCGGGCTTTGTGAGACACTGGGGTGCACCATTCTGTCTGCACGCAAGGCCTCGCGCCCACAGCGACTCCCACCTGGAGACCCTGGGAGCCTGGAGCACACGGGCCCCACGGCAGACTGGCCTGTGTCTCTTCCGTGGGCAGAGCGTGGGCTCTGTGAAGTCGCACTTGTCCAGGTATGTGATCACTTTCCTCTCTTCTGCTGTCATTTCCTGCATGGGAACCAGACACGCGTGTTCCTGGCATCTGAGGAGTAGTGTGCGTGATGGGGATGCCGATGTCGGTCACACAGGCCACTGCGCCCCTGACCCACAGGAATGCGGGAACAGACTCTGGGCAGAGAGCCCCTAGGCCCCCAACCCAGCTGGCAGCCGTCCTGCCCCAGGTGGCCTGTCCGCAGGTGGCCCAGCAGGCGCTGAAGTGCCTCCTGGTGGCTTTCCGAGCCGGGCCACATGCCTCATTGGAGGAAGAGCCCGCCTGGGCTGAAGTGGGGGCTGACGCGGGGACAGGACTAGGGACGGCCCCTCAGCCTGCCCGTGAGGATGAGGAAGGAAGCACGGCCGTGGAGCTGTCACTGCCGGAGCACATCCAGGCGGCCACAGAGACCGAACCACACGCCGGCCATCGGCACCGACCCTCGCGTCGGACCGAGACACACTCATCTGAGGAGGGACCCATGTCCACCACATATTTTTTTTGGCGGGGGGAGGGAGGGAGTGAAACATCGATGTGTGGTTGCCTCTAGCACACCCCATACTGGGGACCTGGCCCACAACCCTGGCATGCGCCCTGACTGGGAGTCAAATGGGCGATGCTTTGGTTCGCAGGCCTGCGCTCAACCCACTGAGCTACACCAGCCAGGCACCAAACATTTTGAAAAAAAACTAAAAGTCACTAGGAAATATGCCAGTAACTCCACTTTTTAAATAGACAAAAATCAAAAGCAAATGTGAAAAATAAGCACGCAAAGACACCCCACATCTTTACTCTCGGAAACGTGAATTTAACCCCGGGGCCACCTCGTGCTCTCAGCTGACCGAGCGTGGGGACGCAGGGCCCAGTGCACCCCCCGCACAACCACGACCCAGCCACCCCGCCCCAGGCCCCTTGAAGGGCTCAGCGCTCTTGACAGCCCAGCCCTGGAGAGACCACAGTGGGAGGGGCGGCGGACACAGGGTGCCACACTGACAGCAGCCCAGGGATGGATGGGGGTGGAGTCCCACAGGGGCCTGTGGGAAACCCACAGCAGTGACTCAGATCAGTGCAGACACAAGTTTCTCAAACAAGAAAAGAAATAAACTTCCTTGTCTTCAAAGAGTTTCCCCAAAAAAGTTTCTGCTTCCTGGCCTCCCACTCCCCCTCACTGAGTGCCAGGCACCTTTCCTCGCACCATGTGCCTGGGTGAGGTCTCAGCTTGCTTGGCCCCACCCCTGCCTGCATCTCCAACTCTGGACAGAGAAGTGACCAGACAGGGAACATTCTGGGGCACAAGGTGTCCTGACTGAAACATGGCCACCAAACACTGGGAAAGGCCACGAGAGAGTGCGGCTAACAGCACTGGGTCCAGGACCACTGTCCCACCGCCTGCAGCACATGCCTCCCACCAGTCACTGAGGTTATGTTGGAAAACTTGTGTGTTTGTGATC
This sequence comes from Tonatia bakeri, assembly GCA_004024845.1. Taxonomy (NCBI): domain Eukaryota; kingdom Metazoa; phylum Chordata; class Mammalia; order Chiroptera; family Phyllostomidae; genus Tonatia; species Tonatia bakeri. The sequence continues at coordinate 6,918 of PVIA01019632.1, read as the reverse complement.
CAGTGTTTTCCCGCAAAACGTGGCAACCTCCTGAGCCATTAAGCTCAAGTTCACGGGCTTTGCTGTGGACATAAGATGCCTGAAGCGGGGAGCCTGCACCTCATCCTCCTCACACAGCACGCCAGGAGCCAGGTGTCCTGGTCTTGTTCAAGGTCAGGGGTGTATTCTCGTTTTAAAAAGATGAACGCACTGGCACCCAGGTGGACGCCCAGAGTGTACCTGGGAGCTCGGCAGGTGCCACGGCCACTTCACTCACGTCTCCTGCGTCAGCTTTCTGTTTTGCTGCTGCACAGACAGGGAGACATACGGTCAACAGTGTGTGCAACTGTGAAACACACCTTCCACGTGATTGCTGAGGCAAAGCGAAAATAAACATTCAGGCTTCAAAGTGGAACCAAGTACGTGCAGGCACTGCAGCCCCTGACGCCCCACCCCCCACTGCCAGGCCAGCAGGTGCCACCAGGCGGTGCCAATGGCAAGGACACAGTGTTCCTGGGGAAGGTTGTTCAACTTTGTGTTTAAGGTTTCGTAACCAAATGGAAAAACCAATGGTAATTAGATCAGTGAAATTGACGGTGTTACCGTGGCAATTAGAAAAAGCGTTCATGAGAAAACTGCGACATTCTGCCTGGCCAGCTTCACAGGAGGACAGAGGACACTCAGCAAACAGCCGGGGCCCTCGGGCCCAGCTCCCGTGCGGGGCCTGCTGCCAGCCGTCGCCCCTCGTCGCCATGGCCAGGCAAGGGGCAGCGGGTGCGAAGGGCCGGCTGGGGTACAGCAAACCGACACTAAGGTCCCTGCCTGCAGGACCACCGTCCCCACCGGCTGCCTGCATGGCTCCGACCGCACAGCCCGTCCCAGAGCCAGCAGCGCAGCTCAGAGCAGCAGGTGCTAAACGGAAGATCATGTCAGCAGTGCAATAAACAAGGACAATGTGTGGTTGTGTGAGTCCCAGCTGAACACCTATTGGGCACAAGGGGAGGGTGACCCCACTGGAGCCCCAGGAGGTCCCAGGGTCCTCCTGGGCAGTGAGTGGGTGAGGGGTCCCAAGGAAGGGGCAATGCTGTTTGTGGGCGTGGGCTGCCAGAGCCGGTCTGGCTGGGAGGGGAGAGGCCTGCTGTGGCAGAACACGGGCCCGAGCCAGTGAACTGGCTGCGTGAGAACCACAGAGGGGTCCCGACAGTGGGAGAGGGCCAGGGTGGCTGGGGGTCTGAGAGAAGGAACCCCAACTCTGGAGCCCTTGGGCGGGGGCTCAGTCACCAGCTCAGTTTCTCATTAAGACACAAAACCTGGGCCCACAAGCAGCACCTGCAAACAGTGCACATGCACAGCCCCCACCCAGAGGGCTGGCTGTGGGCAGGGCAGGAAGGCAGGGGTCAAGGGGCATGCTGGCCAAGGCCTGCACACCCCAGCAGCGTCTGAAGGGACACCGGGCTGCAGGCACTCAAGGGCAAATCCTGGCCTGACACTGCCGGGCACCTAAGCAGAAGTGCAGTGCGGCCCCCAGATGCTGCCGCATCAGCAGTCTGAGACCCCAGCAAGGACTGAGCAGCAGAGGCCAGGGTGGCTCTGTCATCGTGGGGATGGATGGGGGCAGGCCTCGGGATGAGACTCCTCCGCCCATCAGGACGCAGTGCACACTGTCGTAGGAACACAGGCTGTCGGGAAGGGGCCCGCGCTCCAGCTGTTGCCACTTCCCTGCGTCTGGGCCCCGCTCCTCTTCCCACCCACAGGAGGAGGCCTGGGCTTCATCCTCCCCGCCCCTGCAGGCTGGGTGAGCCTTTACTGTGGCCCAACAGAGGTGCACACTGAGGCGATCACCTGCCGGGGGAGCTGGCTGGCACCCCCAGTCGAGGAACCACGCCCACCCCTGCACACGCACACGCCCGCTGTTGGGACAGGCGATGAGGCTGGCTGTGTAGGAAGGGGGCGAGCAGGCTCCTCCAGGGGCCTCCCCAGCAGGACCCTCAGACTCCCAGGAGTCGCCTGGGACATCTAGAAGGCTGCTCAGAGCTCCGGGAGCTGGAGCTGTCTGCGTTGTGATGGTTCTTTGCTAAACAAAGGTCTGCCTTCCATGAGCTGGGCCGGGGGAGTGGGGCAGAGAGGGGCCCAGGGCACCAGCCTGAGGGACTCTGGAGAGGAGCCTGCTGCTGGCTATGTGGACAACTTGTATGGCCCAGCATTGGACATACATCATCCCCAAGGCTGCCACTGAAGTCCCCCAACCCCAATCTGTCCCCAGATCTCCCTGAGGCAGTGTTCCACCACAGACAACGGCTGGCGCTGGAGACAGATGGACAAGGCCAGGTGATGCCGCAGCAGGGCCTGCTCTGGGCTGCTGGCCACGGGACCTGGAGACACACATAACCAATGGGCCTTTCCCAAGGACAGCAGCGAGGAAGCAGGGCCCCAGCTCCAGGAGGCAGGCAGGACATGGGGCAAGTTTCTGGATACACTAATAGTTCTCAGGGGGCACTGTGGGCAGAGACGAGCCTCAGCGTAGAGCACGGCAGCCCCAGAGGGGACTGGATGACTGGTTCACACCGCCGATGCTCCTGGAAACTCTGAGGAACCGAGACCCCCGTAGGGAGAAAGCACCAGTCTCAGGCGGCCCACGGTGGGTGAAGTCTAAACCCAACAGAGCTTAGGTCCCACTCCCCTACATAAATAACGACATTTAACAAAATGCAAACAGAGAAACCCCCAAATAGGGCTCCCCTGGGGGCCAGGACCCGCCCATCTGGGCTAGAAGTCACCAGTTAGGGAGCCACACCACACAGTGCTACCCCGGCCCTGCCGCACATCTGGGAACCCAGGGATGGCAGCCTGTGCGCTCCCCTACAGTGTGGCAGCACCGCTCGGGTGGTCGGGAGCAGCGGGATGCCCACGCGGCCCCACACCCCAGCTCAGCACCCTCCGTACCCTACCCTGCCGTGAGGATCCTCTGCAGGGGCAGAGGGCTGCGGGTGGCTTCCACGCACGTCTGGGCCGCAGCCCCACGGAGCCCGAGCAGCAGCCTCCCACCCGTTAGGCCGGCTCTGGAAGCCTCGCCCATGCCGGGCATGTCCTGAGGCGACCCTCCTCCCGAGGGCAGGGCTGCACCGTCCAGGCTGCTGCTGCTCACCACAGGCGGGTGCATCTCTGCCCTCGCCTGGTCCCTTCTGCCATTGTGCACAGAGACCCAGGTCCCGGTCTAGTCCCGGCCTCCGCTCTCGCCCGGAGCTGTCTGGACGCTGGCTCTGGTGGGGCAGCCGGGGCCTGCACACGGTAGGCGTGGCGTGTCAGAGCCAGCCGCCCAGGGCTGGGGGTGCCTGATTGGAACCCACTAACAAACGCACGCCCTGCCAGACACTCAGACATCAGCGGGCACCCCCGTGCGGGCCTGGAGCTGCGCAGGAACACAGGTCAGACACCAGCGTGGGCGGAGAGGCCACAGATACGCCTTCCACCCAGACCGGGCGGCCTCCCAGGGGAGGTGCTTTTGACAATTGCCTGAGTCCTGCAACAGTCCCAGCCGACCATCCCCGCACCCAGGGAGGACCCTGGGAGCTGACACTCCCCCCCAGCTGGGGTTTGACCACCACTGGCCCCTGGCATGTGGCTGAGTTGCAGGCCCTCCAGAGCAGGTGCTGATCAGGACAGACACACACTCACCCATGACCTAAGCCAGCAGTGGGCTGCACGGCTCTGCCACTTGTCAACTCTGGGCAGGTGGCTGCCACCCCCACGCCTCAGCTTCCGGCTGTAAGGTGGGGCTGACAGCACTGTGGGAAGGAGACAGGTGCACCCGTGCAGAGCCCACCCCCTGCACACATGGGGGCCCAAGCACACAAGCTCAATGAGACCACCTGCTCTCACCACCGCCCTGGCTCTCCAGTTCACCCGTGTCCAGGGCTGGAGGCCAGGCAGAGCAGGGTGGCTGCAGAGGCTGGGTCTAAGCACTTGGGGGTAGCCAGGTGGCAGTCACTGCATTCTAGAAGGAGCCACATGCCTGCTGGCTGGCCAGCAGCTAGGACAACAGCCGCTGACGCTTCTTATGGCTCTCCTTGTGCCCACTGTGTTTGCAGGTTTGCATACTTTCTGTCCCAGAGTCCTCATAAAGTCGGGAAGTGAATTCTAGCCCAGGCTACCATGCCTTCAACAGAATCCTGGGCCCACTGTGTTTTCTGACTCAGACGGCTGGGGTTCTGTAGACAGCACTGGTATCTACTCCAGTGCCATCTCCCTCCCTGAGGGTGCTTGGTGGCAGGGCCAGCAGGACTCTCTCCTCAGGGACCACCGTGTGCACTGAAGGCCAGCTGTAGCCCATCCCCAGCACCTTCTCGTGGTCTCGGAACCTTGTCCAGAACAGAGAACACCCACAAGTGGGCCCCACGCCACGGGCAGCGCCCCTCAGCCACTGAGGTGGGGGGGCCCACGATGAGGGGCTGCCTCTCCACCCAGAGAGGAGAGGAACCGGAGGGTGTGCACATCCCGCAGTGACAACCTCACACACTCCCTGCCCCCATGGGAACGGCCTTCAGAGTGGCACCTGAACCAGGGCTGCGTTTCTACCGCCTCCAACTGACCTTTGGAATGCAGCCTGCTGTGCCTCAACCCCACAGCCCCGGTCAGAGCAGAGATGGAATCCACAGCAGTGCGGGAGCGGCCAGGCCAGACTGCACCCTTCCCACTGCCCCCAGGTGCACACACCAGGGCAGGGTGCGAGGAGGCACTGTTCTAGGCCATGTTCCCACCCAGGCTCTCCCGACTCATCCCACAGCAAGTCCCCAAGCTCACTCCTCGCCACCCCATTTGCCAGAGTAAGCGTCACACGCTTTAAAATTATCCGGAGCAGCTCACCTGGCCTGCTGTCCTGGACAGCCTTTCCTGCTCCCCCGTCCCCACTGGCTGGCTGGTCTGTGCGAGTCTGGAACACAAGTTTACTCTTAAATATGCGAACCCGCTGTTCACTCACCCAGGGAAGGTGCCCCCGCTTTTCACAGACTTCTTCCGCTTTTTGAAACACGGGCAAGCAAACCGGGCAGGGAGTCTCCGCGCAGAGAGTGTGTGGCATAGCTCCTGTGTGGGCACAGGCCGGCCGGCAGGCGCTGCCAGAGCAGCTCGGGTGTGTCTCCCACCCACAGGAGCCTGCAGGGCCAGCTCCCTGCCACCCAGGCACCCGCCTCCGCCCCCTACCAACCCTGAAATCACCTACCAGCCCAGGAATCACCGACTCAGTGAAGTGGTCCTCAAAAGAGGCAGCCAGTGTGCAAAACAGAAGTCAGGTGACACAGAGACCAGGCGTGGTTTAGCCTGAGCAGGAGCAGAGCGGCCACTCTTGGACACACGCCCACAGGGCTGGGGCGCCAGGCCTGCCCATCCACTCACACCCACAGGCAGCGAGACAAAAAGAGAAGTGAGTCTGGAAGGAGGAACCAAACGTGCACACTCCACACAGACGGCGGGCCCGGCCGAGAGCACTTTTCACTCTCATCTGCATCATAACACAGTGCGAGGCCAACGCTTGAAACGAGATGCTGTTACTCGGCACCTGCTGTTTGTGACCGTCCCCAGCAGCAGCATCCACAGGGACCCGAGGGGAGACAACCCAGAATGCCCATCGACGGGCAAATGGAAAAATGGGACATGGCCTCTGCACACGGCAGACTCAGCCCCGGAAGGCAGGAAGCATGGACACGCCGCCACGCAGACGCGTCTGCAGCACATGCTGGGTGAGCGCTGCTGCATCTGCTCACAGGAGCGAGCCAGGACGGGACATCAGGGCTGGCGACAGCGGCACGAGCAGACAGGGATGCCTTCTGGGAGACAGAAGGTTCTGGCACTAGTGGCGATGGCTGCACAACACAGAACGTATGTGGTGCCACCAAACTACGCCTGAAGTGGCTGAAATTGTGACTTTTACAGTATATAAGTTTTACCGCAATAAAAAAAAATACAAAAGGAAAGTTTCCATGACATTCTGGCATCGTCCACCAGAGGAAAAGCAGGCCGGGAACAGAACGCCAGGCATGGAGCGGCCCCTGCCACTGTCCACAGCAGGTGTGCAGACACCGCACACTGGGGGCCCAGGACTTAGATCGGGGCCACGCACATTTCTGTTTGGCCGGCCGAGCATTTTTGTAAAATTCCAGCAATGTTTAACGCTGGAGACATTTCACCACAAAAACCCCGACTCCTGCCGCCTGGACTGCCAGCAGCCTGGAGGGCATGGGCTCACACACCCATGCGCCATCTCAGAAGGGAGCGCGCAGCTCACCGCAGGGCCAAGGCGGGCGGGCTCGGGGTGCCCGAGGCAGCAAAGGGCCGCCACCCTCCCTGGGGGCAGACTGCAGGACCCTCGTGACCACCATGCGACATGACTCAGAAACAGCAGCGCAAACAACTCCATGCCGCAAGGCCACGTGCATCCGTCAAAAGTGGAAATCCCGCTGGATAGGACATTGCTCAAACCACCCGATCATGAAGCTTTGATTCCAGTCACCGGGAAGGAGACACAAAGCTTGTCACCAAGCCACGTATTCATTTACAGCATCAAATTCTTCAACAGCAAAACCTGGTTTTCCCATCAGGCCGTCTCTCTGTCCTGTGGTGCAAAGAGCTACTAACGCCACATCTGATGCAGAGCAGGGAGGAGCTGGAGGGTGGAGGAGGCCGGCACAAATCTGCACCCAACGCCTTTCAAACTATTTTTGGTTCTGTTGTTTGAAAAAGACGTGTGCCACGTCCTCTTCCAACCATGTTGTCTGACAAAGTCCAGGACGTGGAAAGAAGGAATTCAAGGAATCCATCTTCCTGGAAGAGAACGTGGCATACAAAAGGGGGGTGGTAATTTTCCTGGGATTGCTCTTAATAATTCCTTGTTGATATTATTCATGGTCTTGCTTTGCACCCTGATTCACATAAGAATAGGCCATG
>PVIA01019631.1:0-10175 GCA_004024845.1 Tonatia bakeri | reverse complement strand
CTGTGCACTGCCCTCAGGGTGAAAGAATGGAAGCAGTCCAGGCTGCCATGCTGTGCAAGGGCTGGAGCCTCCCAGCCTTCGTGGCACTGTCCCAGTGTGGGACTTTGCCTCTGGGAGTTGGTTTCTGACCCTGTGAGGCCTAAGCCCTAAGCGGGGTCGGGGTCTGCCCAGTGGCCTGGCTTGTGCTGGTCCTGCAAGTGCTCCCACAGGGTTCACCAACTGGGGATGCAAGGCAAACAAGTTAGAGCCCAAAAAGTCCCCACGTCTAGCCTTTCTGTTTTTAAAAGATTCCTTTCAAAATCTCACAGGCAGGAACCTAATCAACAAAACACAGAAACGAGCAAAATATAACCAAAGACAATGAAATAGAGAACAGGCTGAAGTGTTCAGAGGGGAGAAGGGAGGGAATTTCAGGAGAATTTCAGGGGGAAAGAGGGAGGGTTTACAGGAACAAGTATAAAGGACACATTGGATAAAAACTAGGGGCGGGTGGAAATGGGAGGGAGGTGAGGAGGGCTGGGTGGGTGGGCTGGGATGGGAGTAAAAGACAGAAAATTGTACTTGAACAATAATTAAAATAAAATTTTTAAAAAATCTCACAGGCAGGAAGCTAGTGGGAGTGTCCACTTTTTTAACCAGTGTGTGCCCGCATGTTTGCCCCTCCAAGCCGTGAGCTATCAAGCCCCAGCTTCTGGTGCAACCCCAGGCTGTCTTTCCTCCGGTTAACTGCATACCTGGTGATGCTGCCTGCAGCAGTTCTCCCACAGCCCATGGTAGGACTAAATGTTGTTCCAAGAACGATTTCACCTGTTTTACACGATTTCTTCTTGATCAATTGTACCAGTTTCTGGCCCACAATGCCCAAATCACAAAGGCTGAGACTCAGACACTGTAGCTTACACTTCATCTTTCTCTTCCTCCTGTAATCATTTTATTGCATTAAACATATTTTACAAGTCTCGAGCTGTAGTTAAATTTATTTTTTCTGACATATCCGTGTAAATGGTTTAGTACCTTGTTCTGCAATGGAAGCATTGAAATCTTAATGTTTTATGCTTAGCCTTTGAAAGGCTGACCAAGACAAAAGGAGAAAACATTCAATTTTTACATTCTATTAACAACTTCAAACAAAACTTTGTCCTCTAAATAAAATGTTGATATCTACATAAATGGAGTCTAACTAGATACTAGTGTGTGAACAAGTTTCAACTTTCTCCATGATATTCCATTGAGCGTATGTGGGTATCTGAACTATCAACATTTAATTTTATATGGCTATAAAAACACTGTCTAATATATACTAAGCATTTATGCGCCATGCACTGTGCTAAAAGTTACCTAATTTTATGTTCTAAACAATACTTTAAGTAAGCACTATTACCATAGACACAGTTTAAAGGAGCTGAGTGCTTTGTATCAATGGTGCCAAACCCTTATTTAATCAGACCTGGATGTAGAGGGAAAGTGGACGTGTCTTCCAGGAGCTATAGGCAGATAAGTTTCCTAGAAGGAACTGTGAATAATATAATTTGGAAATAAAATTGCTTCACAAAATTTGGGAGCCAAAAAATCATATTGTGAATTTTTTCTTTAGTTTAATTTGGTTCTAAGTCTCTTCTCACCAATGTGCTGAGAGTTTTAGTGTCATATATTTTTTTAACAAATTTATTTTTTTAAGATTTTATTTACATTTTTAGAGAGGGAAGGGAGGGAGAAAGACAGAGAGAGAGAGAGAAACATCAATGTGCGGTTGCTGGGGGCTGTAGCCTGCAACCCAGGCATGTGCCCTGATTGGGAATCGAACCTGCGATGCTTTGGTTTGCAGCCTGAGCTCAATCCACTGAGCTACGCCAGCCAGGGCTAGTGTCATATATTTTTGAGTGTGTGTGTTATTTTCCTACTAAAGGTCATAAAAGGCTCCTAATGAATATTAGAACACATAGAAAACCCAGGAGAACTTCATAGGCCGATGTCTCATAATCCTTCAGAAGGCATAAGTTTCCATATCCTCCAGAGTAGGACAGAACCTGGGGTTATTATATGAATTTCCCAGGCCAAAGCATTCAATAAACACCTTTAGGCATATGCATGGGTCCATTTACCTCTGGACTGGCCACCTACTCACAATCCCCATCCCTGTCAATGCATCCCTCAAGTCTACCCCTCTCTTTAAATAAGCCACTTTTGTTCCTTACATTTTTTTTCTTTCTAATACGTTCTAGGTCATATGCATTCTAAGCATGAGATTTTGAAAAACAACAAAAACAAAAACAAAACCCTACTGTTTTCTTTTGTGGAGAGAAACCTCTACCACCAGGACAAGATTTGTCCAGAATATGACATGGCAGTCCTTGTATGCCAAGGGCTGTTCTATCTAGACACTTCCACAAGAAGGAAGAGTAGCCTTTGTGTGGAAATATTCAGGCCTTGTTTTAATATATTTCACTGAGTCTTTATTCATTTTTGGTCCTCTTAGGACAGTGTCTTTGTAGTTCTGATATAGATGAACTGTTTGTTGGAACTTACCTCTTATTGAGAACAAACATATCTAAAAATCACCATGAATAATTATGTTACTTACACAATGAGATAGAATTGAAACATAAATCACAGATTAAAAGCTATTTCTTAGGTAACACTGTCTTACTCATTTTGGTTTATCAACAACAGAAATTAATTTCTCACAGTTCTGAAGGCTGGGAAGCCCAAGATCAACATTCTGGCAGATTAAATGTGTGGTGAGGTTCCCCCTCCTGACCATAGTTGGTCATCTTCTTACTATAACTTCAAGTGGTGAAAGGGCAAGGGAGCTGTCTGGAGTCTCTTTTATAAGGGTACCCATCCCATTCCCAAGGCTCCCTCTCTCATAATTTAATCATCTCCCAAAGGCCTCACCTTCAAATATTATTACTTTGGGGATTAGGCTTAAACACATGAATTTTGTGGGACAAAAACATTTAATCTATAGTAAATACAAGTAAAAGAAAACTCACCTTTAAGCAACCTGGTCAATTGTGAAAAATATCCTCAATATTTTATAGCACCTCATTTCAAGGAATAGGGTCTCTTTCAATATCCCTTGAATGTGGATTTAGCCATGTGACTTGAATTTCCCTATGGGACATTTAAAAACTTGATGCAAGCAGAGGATTGAAAAGCACTTGTGCATGAGGGTGTGCTTGCTGGCTGCTTTTAGAAGCCAGCCGTCATACAATTCAAAGCTAAGCCAGCTATGAATAAGTCCAGAGACAGAAGCCTGTCCTGAGAAAAAGGGTGGGTATGGCTTTTTAGAATGGAGTGAGCTAAAACCAATACATGGAAAGTGACACAGTTTTTAGGGAATTATACCAACACAGAGTAAAAGAGACTGAGACAATTTAAAACAAAAAGGGACTTCTGTCTCCAGCTATAAGCTACTCAGCTAAAAATATGGCCATTTCATTTAGGAAATGTAAAATGTCTCAGAAGGCAGAGCCAAAACACCAGAGGGCACAGCCAAAATACCAGAAGGCACAGCCATGGAGAAGGATGAACTCTGCCAGAGGGCAGAATATTCTCTGTCCCCAGAGTGAGTAAAATGGACAACATGTGCCCATATCAGTCCTGAAACAGCTGTTGACTGTTGACTGCTAGGAGGACTCTGTTTGTTTATTGTGGTTGCTTTGACTTTGGCTCACTATTGAAAGCTGGGTGTATCGTTTTATGTCTAAAATCTCTGAATCAGGAGGAGCTGCATCCAAAGATCCTAACTTATACTCACAAAAGATGAAGGTCACGTAACACCAGACTGGAGCCTGATGTATAATTGAAAAAGAGATTCCGGAGATTCCTGACAGGGTTGGGGGTGTTGCACATGTGGGGAGAATTAAGTAATTGTGGCCAGAGGGTGTACAATGGTATATTGGGATGGGTGGGCAAATAGAGTCATAAAGGAATTGAGTCTATTTTTTATTTTTCTATTCCTTGAATCTTGACCTCTTTTGGCCAATGGAACAGTAATGAATATAATGAAATCAGAGGATTGGAATGAACTTGAACATTTGAGCTTGCCTTCTTGCTGCTTTTGTTATGTAGTCTTTGTGTGTAAAAGCTTTGGCTAACTTCCCAGATGACGAAAGATTTGCAATCCATTGCCCCTATTGCCACAGACAACAATAACCTTCTATGAATGAGGCTGTCTGGGATAAGACAGTCCCCAGCAAGTCTGTTTACTGACTGGACAGGTCTTGACAAGGAGAACTATACAGAAAGATTATTATCTAAATAAAGTGATCATTTTAAGTTCTAAAGTTTGGTGTGCTTAATTACGCTGAAAAAAATCATCCAAGTAATTTTATTGAAATAAAAGTTTATTTAGATATTCTCCATGAAAGTGGTTTAATTTTGCTTAGAGGTGTCAGAACATAATGCTGGTTATCTCTGGCATACTCTTTCAGGCTGATTTTTATTACCAAGGTTTCAAATACAAGTAGTCCTAGAGTGGAAATGAAAAATAAATGTAAGTAGGTTGGCCTGATAGTAGAAATAGGTACAAACCTTAGATATGACAGTGCTTTTTGCGTCTGGTTTATTATAACATAATTATAAACATATTAAAACAGCATTCTGGGGATCATATCAATAAGCATCCAACTTCTAAGGGTATAAAAATAATTGTTTGCTACCCTTGTATGCACTCAAATAATATTTTTGAATTTAAAGTCTTTTAGAGAACAGAAACAAATTCTACCTCATTTTATTTCTTTCTATATATTTTTAGTCATATATTCAATATAGAAAAGTGTAACACTAGAGAAGGAAAAAAGTAATATGTTAAATCCTGCCAAAATCTAGCATTAATATTTTGTTCAAATTTCTTTCATACACACACTTGACAATGTAACATACCTATTGCCTGCCATTTTCTCTGCATGACATATCCAGAGTATCCATTTCATTAGAGTTAACTTACTGAAAACTTGAGTCTTTAATGTTCTTTTTTAGATATATCTCATAGTACATTTAATATATTTCATACTCTAAATTTTAGCTTGTTTTAACTTTTTTCTATTTGTTAAAGTTTGCTATATAGAATCTATATTGCTATGTACTAGAGTATATATCATTATTTGCTTGCATCTCTGTTAATTTTTGAAAGAAATATATAAAAATAAACATTATAAAATTCAATTATATTCTATTTATCTAACTATTTATTTTCCATCACCATTTATACCCCCTATACCCTCTTGGACCTATATCCACCTCTCCCCCACAACACAGTGTTGTCTTTGTCCATGAGTTTTATTTTGATTTTGTGTTTTGGGTTTCTTTGGATAATTTTCAATAGTGGAATCTGTAGTTCGTGAGGCAGTATCATTTCTAATTTTTGAGGTAACTCCATACCGCCTTCCATAGTGGCTACAGCAATCTGCATTCTCACCAACAGTGCCCAAGGCTTCCCCTTTCTCTGCATCCTTGCCAGCACTTGTGGTTTGTTGATTTATTGATGATAGCCACTCTGACAGATGTGAGGGGCTATCTCACTGTGGTTTTCATTTGCATTTCTCTGATGATTAGTGACACTGAGCATTTTTCATATGTTTATTTGGCATCTGTATACCTTCCTTGGAGAAGGGTCTGTTCAAGTCCTTAGCCCATTTTTTAATTGGGTTGTTTGGGGGGTTTGGACCAAAAGGAAGAAATAAACATCCAACCAAAATAGAAAGAAGATACAAGAATTCAAAAAATGAGGAGATGCTGAAGAAAATCTGGGACAACTTTAAATGTTCCAACACTCAAATCATAGAGGTGCCAGAAGAAGAGGAAGAGCAAGAAATTGAAACTTATTTGAACAAATAACAAAGGAAAACTTCCACCATCTGGTGAAGGTAATAGACTTCCAGAAAGTCCAGTCAGCTCAGAGAATCCCAAAGAAATTTGACCCAAGGAGGAACACACATAATAATTAAATTATCTAAGATTAAAGATAAGAAGAGAATCTTAAAAGTGGCAAGTGGAAAGGAAAGAGTTACCTACAAAGGAGTGCTCATAAGACTAAAAGCAGATTTCTCCAAAGAAACCTTTCAGGCAAGAAGAGGCTGGAAAGATGTATGCAAAGTCATGAAAGGCAAGAACCTACACCCAAGATTACTCTATCTAGCAAAGCTATCATTTAGAATGGAAGGGCAGATAAAGTGCTTCCCAGATAAGGTTAAGTTAAAGGAGTTCATCATCACCAAGCCCTTACTATATGAAATGTTAAAGGGACTTATCTAACAAAAAAGATTATCAAAAATATGAACAGTAAAATGACAACAAACTCACAACTATCAACAGCTAAACTTAAAAACAAAAACAAAAACGAACTAAGGAAACAACTAGAACAGGAGCAGAATTACAGAAATGCAGATCACATGGAGGGTTACAACAGAGAGGGGTGGAGAGTGGGGCAAAAGGTACAGGAAATAAGGAGCATAAATGGTAGGTACAACATAGACAGGAGGAATTTAAGAATTGTATGGGAAATGGAGAAGCCAAAGAACTTGTATGTACAACCAATGAACTTGAACTAAACAGGGGGAGGGAAATACAGTGGGAGGAGTGTGAAGAGCAGAGAGGGATAAAGTGGAGAAAAAAATGGGACAACTACAATAGCATAATCAATAAAATATACTTAAAAATTTGTATATTGGCCCTTTAAAAGGAATGAAAATTATGTGAGCTTCTTTTGCTTGAGTCGATGGTTTTGCACCTTGTCCATTTTGAGCTCTGGCTTCCACATTTTCCCACATCTTTCAAGGTTCATACCCTTAGAACTTGAAATTCTAATAATGGCAGTAACCCCAGAGAACCTCTTCTTCTTCATAGAAGGAAACACGTACAGAAATATTTACTGCAAGATAGATTATAAAGAGAAGTCAGTGTATTAATAAGGGCTATCCAGGGAATCAGAATAAGGGAGAGCAACAGGGGAAGGGAAAGGGGAAAACGGTAAGTTTTTAAGGAATTGGCTCACATGACTGTGGAAGCTGGCAAGCTATCCCTTGGCACAATTAAGCAACTTTATTCTACATAAAATTTAAGGTAGATTGAAGTTTAACTTGTATGCTTAGTATAGGGAGAAGTAAGTTCACAAGTCTGTGGGCAATTGACTTTTGGGTATTATGGCCTATTCTGCTTATAAACCCAGAACTTCTGGTTCAAATCCTGTATTATTCACTTAACAATATTTCATCTGGTCTCATGCTACAGATATTTGTCTCCTTCTTTCATGACTTACCATATTTTGAGGCCATGAAGCTAAGAACGGAAGTCAAGGCCTCAGGACCCAGATGGTGTTCTACCCTGCTCTGAAATGAGAATGGTTTTCCAGTTTGGCACTTTATATAAAGACATCCTCTCTCTTCCAAGAAGGGAACCAGTCTTCATCTGTGGGTTCAGAATAATTTGTGTATGTCACTTAAAGCCACAATACAGAGATACAATTTAGCTTAAGTTTTACATGTTGGATGGAGCCACTTCTCTCATTTTAAAGCCAATGATCATTATTAACACTAAAGCATTTTTCACTTTCTGCTTTGGTTTCCCGCAGGAAATGCTCAAGTGCCTTGACTAGGTTAAAGCATTTAATCCTCACTTTGACCTAATAAAGTTGACACTGTTATGCCCATTTGACAGTGGAGGAAATGAAGATATAGGTGGTGATGCAGCTTGGAATAGAAAAGGTCTGTGGCAGGAATGTTGGCCTAAGAAATTTAGTTAGCTAAGGCATAGCAGGTGATAGGGACAGGGACAGGAGCCGGGCAGGTCTCATGCAAAACTGTTTTTGAATTATAGTCTAATTTTTTTCATTTTATACCCAAAATAGACAATTAATGCAACTATAACATAAAATTATAGTTTATTAAATCTAGTTATAATTTACTTCCTTTGTAACAACTAGTGTTATTCTGCAAATACTGTATATTCATAGTTAAATATTAACATAATTTCAGTCTCCTTTATAATTATGTTCAAATAATAGTTAACTAATGTGCACATTATCAGGAAAAAGTAAAATTTGTATTTATTTTATATTCAGATATTTTCACTATATTTAACTCCTCCTAAAGGTAACATGTTCTATGTGATTTCTCCCAATACACACTGAACATTCAGAGAAAATATATGAAAACACTTATAAGCAATGATACAGAAAATAAACTATATGATTTAAAAGTGAAATCATATACCTGGACTACAAGGCATCACAGAGTAATTTAAACATGGTATAATTATTTTTAAGAAACACACTGATTGTTCTTTTAGACAGTCCCATTCACTTCACTGTCCCAAGCACAGACACTTCAAATCCTGCGACATTCATTAATACACTAACACATGCTTGCTTTCAGGAGTGTATGCAATATTTTAGGACAACAATTATTTTCAAAAAATCTGAAATCCTAGATAAAAACAAAAAATACAGAAATGAGTTTTCAGCAGCAAAGCAGACAATTCTTTGATATAGAAATTCTAAAGGTTCTGAGGAAAACAGTAATATATCTGTTAAACAAGAAAACTGTAATGAGTAAATCTAGGAAGAGTTTATAGCTACATAAACTCTACCTTCAGCTTTCCATTTTTGAGCAATTAAATCCTATAATTATATTTATTTGTTGACATCTGCATGAATTTAATTATCATCTGGTAATTTCAATAAATTTTGCCTTTTCTAGTCCCCTAGAAATCTTCCTCTTTCAATCTATCTTACTCAACTTTTTCATTCCTGTCTAGTAATAGAACTTTTTCTGTGACTTGAGTTCCATCTAAAATTAAAAAAAAAATGTATAAGAATGACAGCCGTTTAAGAAGTAGAATTTTTTTTTGGTGTTGGTTTCATTTGTCTTCCAACTTTGTCCACTGTGTTCCCCAGTTTGTTTCATTTCATCAGTGTGCATACAGACATCTACCCCTATGACTTCAGCCACACCCTATGGAATTTATCTCTTTCACTCATTTTCCTTTATATTGTCAACAGAAATAATTTTATCCTTATTGCTAATGACTAGCAAATGAACTATTGCAATTTTACTTCTCAGATTTATTCCTCACATAGACACCAGGATTTACCTTTCTAAAATTTTGATTTATAACTATTATAGTTAAACCTAGTTTAAAATCAACATTAAATGAAACAATTCTCAGTGAATTACAGTTCTCTATAAAAAGTCACTGGATCTTTTTCCCCCCTTACCATAGGATATGTTTATTGATTTTTAGAGAGGGGGAGAAGCAGGGGGCAGAGAAAGACAGAGAGAGAGAGGCATCTATCAGTTGTCTCCCAAATGCATCCCACTGGGGATTGAACCAAAAACCTAGTATGTTCTCTGAATGAGAATCAAAAATGCAACTTTTTTGGTGTATTGGAAAACACTCCATCCAAGCCACCCAATCAAGGCAAAAGTTGCCTGATCTTTGAAGATCCTTTAGCTGAAGCCCTTAGTTGTTTATGAATAGGCCAAACATCACCCCAGCCCCATTTTCCATTGATCTAAACACTTTAGAATACCATCTCTTCCCTGAAGACACCATATATTTCATATCACTCTGTCTTTAGAGAGAGAGAAAGGGGTAGAGAGAGAGAGAGAAAAACATCGATGGGTTGCCTTCTACTTGTCTGGACCAAGGATGGAACCTGGGAATGCACCCTGACTAGGTATGGATCCCACGACCCTTTGGTCTATGGGATGACAGTACAACCAACTAAGCTACGTTGACCAGGGCAAACAGCCAATGTTTAAATTTCCCTAAATGTGTTGTAAATATTTTTAAATTGATTAATTAGAATCAATATCTAAACATGGCCAACAAACTATTATGTTGATAGTTTGTCCCTTTTTCATTTTATCTTTTTATTTTCCTGATATTTATTTACTGAAATAACTATTCTTCTTCTGTATACTCTCTCACCTTATACTTTTTTTTAAAATTTGCTTTCTCAGTCAACTTTTGTGTTCCAAACCTTGCTTGCACACTGGAATCATGTGGGAGTGATCTAAACGGTTAGCAGGCTTGGTCCCATCTCCAGAGATTTTGATTCAATATCTGGGTGCAGTCTTGACACAGGAGGTTTGAAAAGCTACCCAAGCTGTTTCTACTGTGCAATTTAAGGTGGGGAACTGCTGCTCTCTCCCAGGAGTCCTTGACTTTGG
>PVIA01019630.1:0-10182 GCA_004024845.1 Tonatia bakeri | reverse complement strand
AATATAGTCAAAGACACTGCATTAGGGGACAGGCAGGAAGTGACCAGAGGAGAGAGAAGAGGGAATTTCAGGGGAAAAGGGGAAGGGTTTGCAGGAACAAAGTTAAAAGACACATGGATAAAAACTAGGGGGAGGGTGGTAATGGGAGGGAAGATGGGAGGGGGATTGGTGGGCTTGATTGGGAGTAAAGGGGAGAAAAATGTACTTAAACAATCATTAAAAGAAAAAAAAAAGAAAAAAAAAGAAATTGAAAACTTATTTGAACAAATAATACAGGAGAACTTCCCTAATCTGGCAAAGGAAATAGACTCCTAGGAAGTCCAGGAAGTTCAGAGAGTCCCAAAGAAGTTAGACATACCAAGGCATATCATAATTACATTTCAAGATTAAAGATAAAGAGAGAATATTAAAAGCAGCAAGAAAAAAGGAGAGTTACCTATAAAGGATTCCCCATTAGACTATGAACTGATTTCTTAAAAGAAAGCTTGCAGGCAAGAAGGGGCTGGAAAGAAGTATTTGAAATCATGAAAGGCAAGGACCTACAACCTAGATTACTCTACCCAGCAAAGCTATCATTTAGAATGGAAGGGCAGATAAAGTGCTTCTTAGATAAGGTCAATTTAAAGGAGTTCATCATCACCGTCCTTATTATATGAAATGTTAAAGGGACTTATCTAAGAAAAAGAAGATCAAAAATATGAACAGTGAAATGACAACTATCAACAACTGAACCCAAAACAAAAATAAAAACAAACTAAGCAAACAACTAGAACAGGAACAGAACCATAGAAATGGAGATCACATGGAGGGTTAACAGCAAGGAGGGAGAGTGGGGAGAATGGGGGTAAAGGTACAGGGAATAAGAAGCATGAATGGTAGGTACAAAATAGGCAGAAGAAGGTTAAGAATAGTATAGGAGATGGAGAAACCAAAGAACTTACATGTACGACCCACAGACATAAACTAAGGGGTGGAGGAATTCTGGTAGGAGGGGAAGTGGTACAGGGTATAGGGGAATAAAGGAGATAAAATAAATGGGACAACTGTAATAATATAATTAATAAAATATAGTTTAAAATATGTTTATTGATTTTAGGGGAAGGGAGAGAGCAGGAGAGAGAAACATCTATCTGTGCCTTTTCATATGTGCCTTGACTGGGCACTGAACCCACAATTTAGGCATGTGCCCTGATCAGGGATTGAACCCAAAACCTTCTGCCGTATGGGACGATACTCCAACCAAATGAGCCACACTGGCTAGGGCAGAGTTATGTCATTTTTAATATCATTAAGGAAATGAGGAATAGCCTGGTCCTTGTTTCCCCTGCAGTTAGCCCCCCTTCCCCTTCCCCAGCCATAACCTACTCTTTTTCTGACATGACCTCTATTGCAACCTCCTCACTGTCCCCCAATGGGTCTTATGGTTCTTTTATATCATCTGTTCAGCAAATACTGAACAAATCAGTGAATACTGAAACTAGTGAATTAATTTTCTATCTCTGTTCTTAGATTATGGTTTCCCAGACTTGACTGAGAAGGCAGATCCCATAGGAGACACCAGCCAGGGTCAAGAGGTGTCGAGCCTCCCCCCTCCATTGCCTAAGATGAACCTGATGGAGCCACCCTGGCATATGGCTCCTGGAGAGGAAGAAGAGGAGGAGGAGGAGCAGAAAGAGGAGGTAGAGGAGGAGGAGGAGGAACTACTGCTTGTGAACAGAGCTCAAGAAGAAGCTCAAACGCAGGTCTATCACTTTTCTCCCACTAGCAGCAGCACCCAGACTCCCCTGGCTCCCAAACACAGGTATAAAGGTGTTGGGGACCAGACTTCCTCAGATGTGGAGGTAGGGAGCAGCATAGAGCCAAGCCTGTCACCACCCTCAGTCACCCCAAGTACTGTGACCCTGGGGGGTCAGGACTTTGCCAGCCAGGAGGCAGGGGCCACAGTGCTACCAGCTGCAGGGCATGAAATAGAGTTTGAGGCTCCTCAGGAGGCAAGTGAAAAGTCTACCATGGGAATAGCTGTGTTGGCTGGCAAACAAGGGGAGGTGCTGTCCTCAGCCTCATTCCCTCAAGCCCCCAGTGGATCTGAGACCCCAAATGAAGATCCCCTTTACCCTGGAGCCTCAGATGCTTTTTCCCAGGCCCCCCAAGACATGGAGCTGACACCTTCCTCTGCTACCTTGGGACAAGAAGACCTCAGCCAGCAGTCCCAGCAAAGGCAGGCTGCTGAAGCTCAATCCAGAATCCCCTGGGATTCTACTCAGGTAATGTGAAAGTGCATGCAGGCCCTTGGCCACCCTGGGGCTGCATGGCAGTGGGAGGTCTGCCAGGCTGAGGATAGAGGCCCATGATACCATGAACAGCCTTACAGAACTGTTGAGGATGCACACCTCATGGCCTGGCAGTGGGTGTCCTCCCCACACTTACACGCAAAGTAGAAGTTTTGAAAGCATATGGTGCCCTGGCTTGGTTTTCATTCATTCAGGTGCTATTGCTGCAACCCTTGGCTTCTACACTGCTTATGACAGTGGAGAGAGTTTGTGCTGTATTCTCTTCAGCTCTGTTCTCATACCTACTACTACATGTGCAGTTGTCCTCTGCTCCTCCCCTCATCATACCTACCCAGTACACACACACACACACCTAAATCAGTGCTCATACCTTTCAACACCAGAAGGAAAAGCAAGGGATCTTAAGTTTTCAGCCTGTGCACCCGGCCCACAGGAATGTTTTTGTTTGCCCTACACAATATTAAAAACAAATTTGTCTCTAGCTAGGGCAAACCCTCTTTAGTTTAGCTCCTTTGGCACAGTTTCCTCTTCCTTTATGTCACTCTTGGCTTCCTCATCTCACTTGCTCCATGAAGATACATGGGTGTGTGAACCTTGGGTTGGATCCTGGGCATGTCATCTTCTTGCAGAGGCTATCAGCTCCCACCTAGCTAATACAGACCTATACCTGGCCTTCATCTCCTAGCTTCTCAAAAATTTTCTACCCATGCTTTCTCTGGATGCCTTTCCTTATGCTCTTTGTAACTGTCACCCTTCTTTCTGTTTCATTGTACAGGTGATCTGCAAAGACTGGAGCAATCTGGCTGGGAAAAATTACATCATTCTGAACATGACAGAGAACATAGACTGTGTGAGTGCAGAGCTAAGCTGAGGACCCCAGGCTGAGATTGGAGGGAGAGGGCAGAGAAGGGATAGTGAACAGGCAGTGGGTGGGCACTGGAGAATGGGCAGTGGACAGGGTAGAAAGCCTTGCTGTTAAGTCAGAGGGAACTAGCCTGACCCAGGGGATGAACCCACCAACATCCAAGAAGACAGTACTTTCATATTTTCAAATTTCTAAGGAGTCTTTTGTTCTTGTTCCCCTTCATTTTTAATTTAAAGGAATAGTTTTGCTTATGTGTGCAGTATCTTAACTCTGAAGATATTAAAATAGTTTTAAACAAATCTTTTCTCCCTGTAAGGGTTGCTTTCCCCATTTCTTTTCTTTCTTTCTTTCTTTTTTTTAAAATTCTTTTTCTTTAAGATTTTATTTATTTATTTTTAGAGAGGGAAGGGAGGGAGAAAGAGAGAGAGATAGAAACATCAATGTGTGGTTGCTGGGGGACATAGCCTGCAACCTAGGCATGTGCCCTGACTGGGAATCCAACCTGCGATGCCTGGTTTGCAGCCCACGCTCAATCCACTGAGCTACACCAGCCAGGGCTCTTCCTTTTTTTTTTAATTTCAGTTTTTCCGCGTGCCCACTCTCCTCAAATGTCTGGTGACATTTGCCACCAGAAAGCTGGTTGGAAGTTTTGAGCATGCTGGTGGAGTCTCAACTATGGCTTCTCAGGAGGATGGTCTGGCTGAATCATTTTACTTCAAAATTTCTAATCTCAACATCTTCAGGTCTTTTCTCTTAGGTGATTAGAGTCTTTGAAAAGGGAACTTCTGTTCTCCTGGGAGAATAAAGAGCTGGTTGCCAGTGTTTTGGGAGCCAAGGTTGGGAGAGGACAGGGCATCTCACTATTAGAAACATGTATGCGTAAATATATTTTACTACTCTTGTTTGCAGTGTGAGTCTCCTCCTCCCACAGTTGTGCCAGGTGTTCGCTAGTTTAAAGATCCTCTGTTTTACCCTCTTTAAAGAATAAACTTCCAGTCTTCTACTAGGGGGAAGGAATATTTGTCAGCTGTGCAGTTTTGGGAAGAGGAACTAGGAATCCAGCTGATGCCTAAACAGACTTCCAAACAGCTTTCTAGTACGATTTCATCCGTTCTTATAAAGATAACCAGTGCTGCTCTTTCCAGAGCATTTGGGAAATTTGATAGTATAAGTCTGATTTCTTCTCAGCTTTCTCTATTTTGGCCTAGGATTTGACTCATTGGGGCTTGCTAAATCAGGGAACTCTTTTTTTTTAAGTGTTTTTAAATTAAATTTTTTTTTCACTTAAAGTTTACATTCAATATTATTCTCTATTAGTCTCAGATGTACAGTAAAGTGATTGAAAAATCATGTACTTTACAAAGTGACTCTCCTTGCACTTCAAGTACCCACCTGGCTCAATACATAGTTGTTATGATATTATCGACTATATTCTCTATATTGTAATTTACATCTCTGTGACTATTCTGTAACTATAGATTTATACTGCTTAATCCCTTCACCTTTTTCATCCAGCCTCCCTATAAAGGGGAGGGGACCTTCTGTCAGTCTATTTTCTGTATCTATGAGTTTTGTTTCTATTTTGTTTGTTTATTTTGTTCTTTAAACTCCACATGTAAGTGAAATACCATATGGTGTTTGTCTTTCTGTCTGGCTTATTTTGCTTAGTATACTGTCTAGGTCCATCCATGCTGTTGCAAAAAGTAAGAGTTCATTCTTCTTTATGGCCAAGTAGTATTCCATTGTGTGTCTGCACTGCAGCTTTTTTAAACACTTGTCTACTGGTAGGGACTTGGGTTGCTTCCATATCTTGACTATTGTAAATAACACTGCAATGAAAATAGGGGTGAATATATTCTTTCAAATTAGTGTTTTGTTTTTCTTTTATACATATTCCTAGGAGTGGAATCACTAGGTCATAAGGCAATTCTATTTTGAATATTTAAAAGAAACTCTACACTGTATTCCACAGTGGTTGCACCAGTCTGCATTCCCACTAACAGTGCACTCGGGTTCCCTCTTCTCCACATCTTCTTTAGCACTTGTTTGTTGATTTATTGATAATGGCCATTCTGACAGGTGTGAGGATTATCTCATTGTGGTTTGATTTGAATTTCTCTGATGATTAGTGATGTTGAGCAACTTTTCAGCTAAATCAGGAAATTCTAACTCATATATCCAGATTTTGTTGCTCTTGCCTCCTCTTCTGTTTGGTTTTGGTTTTGTCTTTGTGGTTTAAAAATTTTTTTTAAAAGCCTTTACTCTTGTTTAGTGAGTTTGGGGGAAAATGAAAGTACATGCATATGTTTAATCCAAAAGTGACCATTGAGGTGTTTCTTTTTCATCATAATTATAAATGGATAATTTTAACATATTGGTGTATCTTAATCCATTGCAGCTATTATTCTTTTTAAAAAGATTTTATTTATTTTTAGAGAGAGGGAAAGGGAGGGAAAAAGAGAGGGAGAGAAACATCAATGGATGGTCACCTCTCATGTGGCCCCCACTAGGAACCTGGCCTACAACCCAAACATGTGCACTGACTGGGAATCAAAACAGCCACCCTTTGGTTCACAGCCCGCGCTCAATCCATTGAGCTACACCAGCCAGGGCCAGTTATTATTATTATTAATGCTTGAATGCTCTGCCTTTGGCCAGTGAAAGCTTCTTTGAGTTGACTTCTGAGTCTTTTTGACCAACTTGTTAGTGTTTGGTAGTTTCCTTGCTTTCTGTCATAATAAGATGTTCCAGGCTCATCTTGTATGTTCCCTCCCCCACATTCAGAATCAACATTTCCTCAAGCTCTCCTTCCTTTTATTGAAAAATAGTACCTAGAGACACAATAAAGGTCCTGGGGGCCCTTAAATATTTGGTATGCATACTTGAACAATAAAATCTAAAGATAATATTTCTTTTTCCTTTCCAAATAACACAGATAATTAAAATGCTTTCATTCTGCTTTCTCTGATTGTGTCTTGTTTGTTATTCTCATCTAATATTTGATGTCTACCCAATTAGTAATTTTTATGGTGGATATTTTCATTATGATAAAAAAATGAACAAAATTTGCCGTCTTGATCATTTTTAAGTATACGGTTTTATAAGTATAGGCATATTGTTGTGAAACAGATCTCCAGATCTTTTTAATCTTGTAAAACTGTACCCCTTAAATCAACCTCCCATTCTCCCCCTCTCAGTTCCTGACAGCCATTCTATTTTCTGTCTCTTTGACTACTACTGACTTTGACTACTCTAGGGACCTCATAGAAGTGGAGTCATACAGTACTTGTCTTTTTGTGACTGATTTATTTCCCTTAGCAGAATGTTCTCAAGGTCCATCCATGTTGTAGCATGTATCAGAATTCCCTTCCTTTTTAAGGCAAGATAATATCCCATTGTATGGATAGAATATATTTTGCTTATTCATTCATCCATCAATGGATATTTGGGTGTCTTCCATTTCTTGGTTCTTGTGAATAATGCTATTATGAACATCGGTGTACAAATATCTCCTTCAGACATTGCTTTCAATTCTTTTGGGTGTAGACCCAGAAGTGGAATAGCTGGATCATATGGTGATTCTATTTTTAATAAGGGATCCATTTTCTCTGCATCCTTGCCAGTATTTGTTATTTTCTGTTTTTTTTTATAGTGGCCATGCCAATGGGTGTGAGGTAGGATATCATTATGGGTTTGATTTTCATTTCTCTGATGAATGGTGATGTTGAACATGCATTATTGTTAGTAGTAATGCTTATTTTGCTTTATCAACATATTTATTTGTTTCTTTGCTCATATGTCTTCTCACATTCCCACAGCTTTCTTCTGGGTTTAACACCCTTCATCCTGAAATATTGGGTTGGTCAAAAAGTTCATTTAGTTTTTCCATAAAGTAAAAGACACAATGTTCGTTTTCTCCAATAACTTTATTGATTTGGATATTTTGAGTATGTCAGCTATCTCCCATGTGTTCTCAATTAATGTCTTATTTGTTTGCTATCAAGTTCATCTAGTCTACCCAATCATGGAGCATCATCCAGTGAGAAATCTCCAGCATAAAACTTCACAGACTGCTTTTGACATGTTTGATCAGTCACAGCACCTTCTCCATACACTGCACGAATCTTTTCTTTTTGCATTTCAGGTGCATCTTAGCTTAAACTTTCTTGAAATAATAAAGCATAACATGCTGAAAATGTTGCACATTTTTTTCCATCTTCAGTGTTAAAATAACTACAAAAAATTTCACAATTTTGATAAGTTTTTAAAATATATATGCTGAGATGACAGCTGTCACAATACAATCTAACAGAATTGTTTCATATGAAGTTAAAGACAACTAAGTGCTACTAGAGCCATTGTACAGAGAAAAACATACTTTTTGGCCAGTTCAATATGCCCTTTAGTAATTCTTTCTGCAAAGATATCTCAGCCTTTATTTATGTAAAAATGTCTGCTTTTCTCATGTTTATTTTGTAATTTTTAATTTTGATATAATTTTAAACTTACAGAAGGAACAGTACAAAGAAATCCGTATATCCTTCATCCAGATTCACTATTTGTTAGCAATTTCTCAAACCATTTGAGAATAAGTTGAAGGCATTATTCCCTTTTTCTCCTACCCTAAGTACATCAGTTTGTATTTCCACAGAATAAGAATTTTTTTGATAACCACAGAACAATTATCAAAATTAGGACATTAACACTGACAGAAAACTGTAAACTATAGACCTTATTTAGATTTTATCAGTGGTCCAGTAATATCTTTTTTAGCTTTTTTCCTCCTGGTTCAATATCTAATCCAGGATCATGCCTTGCATTTGGTTGTCATATTTCTTTAGTCTCCTTTAATCTGAACAACACTTCCTCAGTCTTTCTTTGTGTTTCATGACCTTGACATTATTGGAGAGTAATAGTAGTGCATAAAAAATGATGGGCTATACAGAGAACACATCTTCAGAAAAAGATAGGGAGAAAGTACCGACAGTCTTACAGGTTAAATCTTGCAAGTTAGAGCTTCAGTTTGAGGAATTAATCCTCACAATCTAGAAAAAGCAATGCAGACTCACTGGCTTCTTCTATTTTACCTAAGATATCACAGGTTAGTGCTCTTCCCACCTTTTGATGTAGTTATACATTTGAAATATAGTTAGGTTTATTTGTTTCTGTTTGTGCTTAATTTTAGTTTATTTTTCTCATCCTTGTTGATTTATTTGTATCTTTTGAAGATGTAAAACAATACTGTGGTTCTAAATATCTAAATGATACACAAATGTATACTTAGAGAAACACCATTTTCCCCCATATCTCTTTCACCCCACCCATTCCTTTTAGATAACCAATCTTATAAGTTTCTGATTATCTTTCCTGGGTATCTTTTTATAGAAATAAGCAGATGTATAATTTCTTTTTTCTTTCCTACAGAAAAACAGCATACTATTTATATTTGAATTTGAAAGTCCAAGATTAAGTGTTGGCAGGTTTGTTTTCTCCTGAGCGCTCTCTCATTGATTTGTAGATGATTATCTTCTCCCTGTGCCGTTATATGGTGTGTCCTCTGTTCATATCTATGTCCTCATCTCCTTTTGTAAAAAAACAAAAACACAGAGTTCCGGCCAAGATGGAGGCATAGGCAGTCGCATTGTGCCTCCTTGCGCAACAAAAACTAAGGACAACAAAAATTGAGAAACAAAAAAACAACCAGAACAGAGAGAAATGAACTGAACAGAAGTCGGACTACAGTACATCCAAACCGATAAGGAGCGGTGGAGTCAGAGGCCTATGGAGAGGGGTCAAGGGGTCCCGGTGGGAAGAAGCGCTGGCTGGCAGGCGCGGGTGCTCGGGGTGCAGAAGGCAGCTGACAGACCCTGGGCTTGAGAGGCGACTAGCAGACCCAGTGAGGGGCTCAAGGCAGCTGGCTGTCCGCAGCCACACACTCGCTTGCAGACAAACTAAGCTAAAATGGGCAGTGACACGGACTCCGCGACCCAGGAACCCAGCACCTCCGGGTTTCAAAGCTTAAGAGCACCGTCTGGGAACTGAGGCCGGGAGACTCTCTGAGCTTCACAGGAGACTTCTCAGGGAAGCCCACAGAGTCCGAGAAAGTGCACAAGCCCACCCGGCCAGGAGCCAGCACTGAAAGGGCCCAATTTGCTTGTGGGAAGCAGTGGAGGGGACTGAAGTCCTAGAGAGAGTGGAGCAGGTGCCATTGTTCCCTCTCACACCCCACCCCCACATACAATGTCACAACCCAGTGACTGGGGTGCCCTGCCCTGGTGAACACCTAAGGCTCCGCCGCCCTTATGAAACAGCCACAACCAAACCAAAGGAAAATAAAAAATAAAAAAGATGGCTCAAACAGATTTGAAAGCCCCAGAACTGATTTTTTTAAGTGACCAAGAGATAGCCGAACTATCAGATGCACAGTTCAAAGCACTGGTGATCAGGAAGCTCACAGAATTGGTTGACTTTGGACATAAATTAGATGAACAAATGCAGGCTACGATAAGAGAAATGAAGTAAAACGAACAGGGAACCAATAGTGATGGGAAGAAAACTGGGACTCAAATCAATGGAGTGGACCAGAATGAAGAAAGGAACAACCAAACAGAGAAGAATGAAGAAACAAGAATTCAAAAAAATGAGGAGAGGCTTAGGGACCTCCAGGACACTTTTAAACATTCCAACATCCGAATTATAGGGGTACCAGAAGGGGAAGAGGAAGAGCAACAAATTGAGAACTTATTTAAACAGATATTAAAGGAAAACTTCCCCAATCTGGCAAGGGAAATAGACTTCCAGGAAGTCCAGGAAGCTCAGAGAGTCCTAAAGAGGTTGGACCCAAGGAGGAACACACCAAGGCACATCATAATTACATTAGCCAAGGTAAAAATGAAGGAGAGAATCCTAGAAGCAGCAAGAGACAAGGAGACAGTAACATACAAAGGAGTTCCCATCAGACTGTCAGCTGATTTCTCAAAAGAGACCTTACAGGCAAGAAGGGGCTGGCAAGAAGTATTCCAAGTC
>PVIA01019629.1:0-10178 GCA_004024845.1 Tonatia bakeri | reverse complement strand
AAAAAATATTCCATTAGCTAAAAGAAGATGAAAGGGGTGCAATGGAAAGCCCCTTGGGTTCCGTGTTGAAGTTTTTATTCTTCCTGAGTGCTAGAATTTGGGTCTTTTGAATTCCTGTCATGCTACGGCATAGATGTCTGAGCAAAATTAACCTAGAGACCTTTCTTTTTGTCTTAGCAAAGACTGTTCTTTTTCTCTTTAGAAGGTAACAATAAGAATGACTATAATTTTCTAAGCACCTGCTCTGTTAGAAACACTGCAAACACGTTATCTTTTTCTGAGATTTTTTCCCATTGCACGTCGTGTTGAACACTATTGTGTATCATTTTCAGGTGTGCAGCATAGCGGGCAGACAACCCCACACTTACAGAGTCTGCTTCCAGCGCCCGCCTGGCGCCTCACATAGCTGCCACAGGATTATCCACCGCATTCTCGTCGCTGCGCTTTGCTTCCCGGGACTGGGCTGTGACTCCTAGTCGGTCCTTCCCCGCCCCTTCGCCCCTTCGCCCCGCCCCCAACCCCGCCCCCAGGTAACCCGCAGCCTGGACACGCGTCTTGAAGCCCCCGCCTGAGTGTGCCGCGGTGCGCTTGCTGTGCCAGATAACGGGCCTTACCAAAGGACTCCAGCCACCAAAGACACTCAAGGAGGAAGGAAGACACGTTTAAAGATGCTCATTTTGTAGTTGAAAACCTTCTTGCAAGGGAAGTTCAGGTGGCTTTGCTGGCGAGCGCCCCCGAACATTTCGAAGCCGAATAGCACTGATTCTCGGAAGTCTTCCAGAAAATTGAAGAGGAGTCCGCGTATCCTGACGCGTCTCAGGGAGCCGGCGCTTCCCTGATGCCACAACCAGGTCAAGACCCTACGAGAAAAGGCATCTGTGACACAGCTTCCCGTGTCCAGAACCCCAAAGTGCTTGCCCTCGCGAGGGATTGCCATTGCCCTTGACCCCGCCTAGCCGGGCCTGCCGTTCCTGCCAGTGCACCGCGCCCCAGAGTGCTGTTTGTTCTCTGGTTCTAGTGGGTGAGGGCGAGTTCCTCCGTGGAGAGGTTTCGCTGTGGTTCAGGGGCTGTACTGTGCAACTACTTGAAAGGAGCTGGCTTCTGGAGCACGAACTTCCGAAGAGGCTTCTGGCACAAAGAGATGTTCTTTACTCACCCTCCTCGAGGGGGCAGTATTTGAAAAGAGCTAGAGAACGAACTAGAGACCCGCAGAAGCAGCTCGCGCAGCCGGGCTAGAGAGGTCGAGGCTTAGACTTGGGTGGTGTCCACAGACGTGGTCCAAATGTAGCTCAGTCAAGAGACATGGGAAAGAAAAGCAAGTGGACTTAACGGGTTCTCAGAAGGGAGAGAGAGGTGGAATTAAGAGAGGAAAACCATGTTGTGGTGTGTGCAACCTTTAAGTTGCCTTCCCTTTAAATAGGAGCCCTGGTTTCCTTAACAAATAATCTGTGTGTTTGGGTGAAATGGAATTGTTGCAAAATATTGTAAATGCCAATTGCTCCTTTATTTTTCCTGCCTCCCATTTCTCCCAGCTGCGGACTAATCAGTATATCCCTCTTACATTCCCTGTCCTGTAATTGGCTTGCCACTGGGAACAGTCTGATATGCCTCTGTCTCTGGCCCTTGTGCTAGACACGTGCTCTTGAATGATAATAATTTGTAGTCTCCAACTCTATTCTTTCCAGACATTCTGAGAACCTGAGGTGAGCTAGTTCCTTACCTTCCCCTGAATGGTCACTCCCTTTACCAGCCTGGGGTCACGTGATTTGGCTGAGTCAAGGAATCTAACACAGCCCTGGCTGGTGTGGCTCAGTGGGCTGAGCACCAGCCTGAAAACCAAAGGATCATGGGTTCAATTCCCAGTCAGGGCACATGCCTGGGTTGTGGGCCAGGTTCCCAGTAGGGAGTGCTCCAGAGGCAACCACACATTGATGTTTCTCTCCCTCTTTCCCTCCCTTCCTGTCTCTCTAAAAATAAATAAATAAAATCTTTCTTTAAAAGAAGGAATCTAATACAAGACATGGATGTGCCACACATGTGTGTTCCTGTGGGGCAAGGTCTGAGATCAAGGCTCAGTGGACCAGTAGGTAACACCACGCAGAGTAGGCTGAAACAGCAAAGAATGTGGGGAATCCGAAGGTGGCTCCATTTCTGCTTCACTCAGATCCCCTGCCTTTTCTGGGATACCCTGTCTTCCTTTGGTCACCTCTTTCCTATGCAGATGTCCTGGTCCAGGCCCTGCCCTGGCTCTGGAGTGGAGAGAGAGAGCAGAACGCCCACTCTCTCAGAGGCAGGGCCTCCCAGGACAAGTAAATGAAACGCACCTTTTATAACTCAGGACTCAAAGTCCCAGAACAGGAGGCTGCGAGGAAACTGCCACTTCACCTCCACCCCACACCCTGTCCGTGCACCGTTCCTGAGCCCCTCCTGGAGCTCGGTTTCCTGCCGCGGCATCCTTTTCCCGACACACATGGAGCGGCTCCTGTTCTTCCTGCTCTTGGGAGTCCTCCTGGTTTTGTGCTGGCCTTCCACAGAGGGTGAGTCCCGGGGCAGGGAGCCGAAGCGGGCAGCATGATGGGGTCAGGGAGTAAAGTACTAGAGAGTCCCAATGTGGAGGAGCAGAAGCTGCAGGGACAGCGTTTGCTGATCTAGACCCCTGAGCCCGGTGGCTGCTGCGAATTCCCTTCCCCACCATGGAAACGCTTCCTGGGGACCAGCTGTGCCTGCTGCTCAGTAGCTTCACTGAACTCTAATCCCGGGATGATGTGAGGGGAAGGGGTGATAAAGAATCACTGGGGTGCTGACCGGTGTGGCTCAGTGGGTTGGGCATCGTCCCCAAAGCAAAAGGTCGCACGTTCAATTCCCAGTACATGCCTCGGTTGTGAGTTCGATCCCCAGTTGGGGCACATATGGAGAGGCAACCAGTTGATGTTTCTCTCTCATCTTGATGTTTCTCTACCTTTCTTCCTCCCTTCCTTTCTATCTCCAAAGAAATGAATAAACAGTTTTTTAAAAAGAATCATTGGAGGTCTATACCTGGGCAAGTTACAGAGCAGTATCACCTTTTCTCTACACTAAGACCCTGGTCTTGATAAGTAACTCAGAACAGAGACCCGCCTCTTCCTTCGGCCCTTCACCCCCTGATCCCGGGTCTTCTCTCTCTGCTGACCTCGCCTAGCTCTGCCAGCAACAAAACACCTATTTCAGTGTCCCCTTTAGAAGCCACAGATTCTGGCTGGGTCTAAAGAGAAAGAAGGGAGAGGGCTTCCTGGAAACCCCTTGGATCCTAAAACCAGGCTCCTAGAGACAGATCTGGGCTGTGCGGGGAGGGTCCCCAGGAGAGAGACAAGAGAACCCTGGACAGTCCGGGGTCCCGGCCTCCATCCCTGCATTGGCAGGGGCAGCCCCCTCCTGCTCCCCTAACTATCTGACACCCTTTGGTCTCACCCCATGGTTCTCACCTAATGTCCAGATCCCACAAGGAGACTTCCACGTTGTACCTCCTGCGATGAATTTGTGGGCAAGACCTGCAGGAAGAATTTAGGTTCCTGTCATTCCAAATACCCCGACTTCGCATGCCAGACCAAAGAAGTGTATTCTAGACATTTCACTGGAGGTGAGTGGAGGGGAGGAGAAAAAGGAGGGATGGGCAATTGAATTTTATGACTTGGCTTGGCAAAAAAAAACAAGGTAGAGCTGGAGTCAGAATTTTTTAGTCCCGCCGGCTCCAGCATGAAGTCAGGTGTTGGTCTTGGGCACGTTATTTTCCTTCTCTGAGTTGGAATTTCTCATCTGCACAAAGATTGGGTTTTTGTGGATGATCTCCAAATCCCTCCCATCACTGATATCTGGCAACTGAATCCCTAATAAAGGATCAGCTGTTACAGCTCCTTTGCTGTAAATGCACATAAACGTTGGGGGTGGCTATTCTGGAAGGAGGCTGCCCCTTTTGTAGAAGGGTCTTCACGTCTCAGGCTCTGCCTAAGGGGGCAGGCAGGAAGGGAGAGTCTGGTCACTCAGCTGTATTTCCTGTCCCACCCCGTGTCTAACCTGCACCTCTCTGTTATTTTCCTACCCTCTTCAGAGTACATCTACCACTATTCCATCCTGGGCTGCCCCAAAAGATGTGTGGAGTATATACGCATCACCAACAGGGAGAAAAATGTATTCTTCTGTTGTAATGAAAGCTACTGCAACAGCGTGTCAGTAAAGGATGAGGTTCCCTTCAATCCCATCCAAATAGAGAAGTTAGACTTCAACTGATTTGTGGGGACCTCCTCCTGACTGCACCCTGCCAGCCTTTCGGAACAAACATCAATGCCCAGCAGAGCCTTTGCACCCACCTGCCACCTACGCTGTCTGGAGAGCCAAGAGACCCGAGAGAAATGAACTGTGGACGAGGAAGGACTATGTGCAACTTTGAAAAGCGTCTGGGCCCGAGCCAGGCCCACGAGGCCTGGTTGTCTGGTTCTGCCATTCTGGCTGGGGGCCAAACCCCAAGTCCAGGTGGGGCGAGAAAGTGGGCGAGGCTGCGCTGGGACGTGGGGGCCCTGCATGGATGGCAACACCAACTCTAACGAACAACCAGACCAGGTGCAGGGCCTCTCTCGGGCCGTCTCCACAGTGACTGATCAGAAGGAAGGGATGTGGGCAGAGAAGCATCTGGCAAAGGTCACCACATGATTTAACGTCTCACATGTATGGGATCTAAAACCTCGCTGGGGCTGGCTGGGGCAGCATGTGTGATGAGGGCAGTGGGAAGCAGGTGTCTCTGGCCATTGCATGACCCAAGTATTAAAAATACACATTCGGAAAGAGCCCACCAGGCTGCCTGAGTCCGAACCCCCCGACTCCAACCTACCAGTCCTGAGCTTCTCTCTGCCAGACCCACCTCCTGCTTTACGCTGTTGCTATGGAGGCTCAGTGAGTCTGTAGCTTTCAGGTGCATAGTAAGCACGGGTGTTGGACATTTCTTATCACCCATGTGACAGACACAGGATAGGACACTTTACACGTCATCTCATAAACACCCCCATGCAGTGAGATTATTATTTCCATCGTGGCAATGAAGAAGCTGGGGTCTGAGAAGTTCGTGAACTCTGCAGAGGGTGCAGAGCAGCTGAGTGGCCGAGTCGGGCCGCAGACAGAGGTGTCTGCCTGTGCTCACCCCCTCTGCAGCCCTGCGCCTGCCCAGCAGCGAGCGTCCGGGGAGGGCTCCCAGGGGAGTCGCCGCCTCCCCTCTGTCACTGTAGTCCACTCAGAGCTCCCCTTGCCGTGGTCTCCTTGAATCCACTGGCCCCAGGCTCCTAACGTGGGCCCGGGTCTCCTTCCCCGACTCTGTCTAGAACGCTGCTGTCCAGCTCTCCCTTGTCTACCTCCCCGCTGTGTCCTCTCAGCCGTGTGGCCTACTGCAGTAGGAGACTCGATGGAGGGGGCAAGCTTTGGCTTCCAAAGGACCCAGGTAGGTGGCAGCATTCCGACGCTCACCGGCACCCAACCACTCAAGCGTCTTCTCTGCGATAGAAACAATATCCCTCCTGTATATTATCACGGGACCATGGGAAAAAATGGTATATAGCATGAACTCCCTGACACAGAGCCTGGAACATTCAGTAGGGACTGAATGAGTGGAAGCTGTTGCGACCCTTCCTACTTGCTGGACAAACTGTCTCCTTTAATTTGTACGATGGTCCTGCTCGCAGTGGGGGTCTGAAACTGGGAGAGGTGAAACCGCCTGCGTGGGCTCACACAGGTGTCAGGTCACTGGCAGGGGCTAAACCGAGAGAGAAGCTCACAAGCCACTGCCCTCTGGCCCTCTGGCCCCTCGGCCCCACAGCCTCCTCGCACGGGCTTCCAGCCCAGGTCCTGTCCTGGGTCCCAGCAGATGGCATGACATGGCTCCGCCACAGGCAAACCGGAGCAGGAGAGCAGGGTGCAGGCTTCACACCCGGAGGGAACCGGGCTTCCAGCAACACAGAGCTCGGG
This sequence comes from Tonatia bakeri, assembly GCA_004024845.1. Classification (NCBI taxonomy): domain Eukaryota; kingdom Metazoa; phylum Chordata; class Mammalia; order Chiroptera; family Phyllostomidae; genus Tonatia; species Tonatia bakeri. Next base: position 4,193 of record PVIA01019629.1, on the reverse strand, counting down.
GAACATCTCCACTTTCGGAGCCTTCATTTTCTCCTCCGCAAACCGTGCTGATGAAAGGGCGAAGACTGGGCGAAGACTAAATGATAGAACATATCACAGTATGCAGTGACCTGCGCACCTTAACTGCCCAATAGGAAATAACTACATTATAGTTCCCCAGCATATTATAACTTAACTCCAAAATCCAAGAGAATTCTGTGTTGCGGTAACAGAAAGCCAAGACAATGCCAATTGCTGAGTAAACTGTGGTGAGATGAAGTGGATGACAAAGGTCACCGCTGTCACCGTGTTAAGTGTGCAGCTCAGTGACACGCAGAGCACCCGCACTGCTGTTGAAGCCTCCCCAGCCTGCGCGTCCACAGCGTTTTCACCATCTGAGCCCGGAGCCTGTCCTCACAAAGCTGTAACTCCCGGTGAGGGGTTGATATCAAAAGTATATAAAGAACACACACAACTCAACAACAACCAAAAAGAACAACTCAGTGTAAAAAATGGCAGACGGTCTGCATAGTGCTTTTCCAAAGAAGACGTAGAGATGGCCGATAGGCCCATGAAAACATGTTCGACGTTACCCATTTGTAGGAAAATTTTGGATATTAACCCCTTGCAGGATATATCGTTTCCCATGTAGTGGGTTGCCTATCGTCTTGATCATAGTTCCATTTGCTGTGCAGAAGCTTTTTAGTTTGGTGGAGTCCATTTTGTTTATTTTTTGCTTCTATTTCCCTTGTCTTTGAAGGCAGATCCATGAAAACATTGCTAAGACTGATGTCAAGGAGCTGACTGTTTATGTTTTCTTCTAGGAAGTTCATGGTGTCAAGCCTTATATTTAAGGCTTTAATCCTTTTTGAGTTAATTTTTGTGTATAGGTAAGGCAGTGGTCTAGTTTTTGTTTTGTTTTGTTTTTTGCATGTAGCTGATCAGTTTTACCAACATTATTTTTTGAAGAGACTGTCTTTTCTTCATTATATATTTTTTACTCCTTTCTCATAAATTCATTGTCCCTATATGTATGTGGGTTTATTTTTGGGCTCTGAACTCTGTTTCATTGGTCTGTGTGTCTGTTTTTCTGCCAGCACCATACTGTTTTGATCACTGTAGCTTGGTAGTATAGTTTAAGGTCAGGGAGTATGAAATGTCTGGCTCTCGTCTTTTTTCTCAGGGTTGCTTTGGCCACCTTTGGCCATTGTTTAAACTGAGTTGTTCTTTGTTGTTGTTGTTGGAGTCTTTTGTGGTTCTATACATATCTGACAACTTTTTGTTCTATTTCTGTGAAAGTTGTCCCTAGGATTGTGAAAAGGATTGCATTAAATCTGTCGATTGCTTTAGGTAATATCGCAATTTTAACAATGTTACTATTCCAATCTATGAACACAAAATATCTTTTCATTTCTTTGTGTCCTCCTCAATTTCTTCCAACAACCGTCATTATAACAACCATGTTGTTGGCTGCTCCCTCTTACACTTCCCCCCACAGGGACCAGCGTTCTTCTGTCTCTACTTCCTTGTCAACACTTTAGTTTTCCGGTTTTTAAAAAATACTGGACATCCTAATAGTTGTGAAGTGATCAAGGGCATTTTCTTAAATAATAAAAAGCTATCTCACTAGTTCTGCCACCATCAGTGTGGCCCTTCTGCGGGTCTTTCTGATGAGATCAGACATGGTAAGTGCACGCAGCTTACCATGCGCTGGAACATTTGGGTTGGGTTTGGTTTGCTTTGATCTTCACGGGGCTGCTGCTGACGTTTCAGCATTTAATAACAAGACTCCCAGAATGGCTAATCCCACCTGTCTTCCCTTTCACCTCCCATCTCAGTTCAAATTTATAGATGAAATTTTTTAAAAAAGCTTAAATTTGATATCTAAGAAAGTAGATGTTTAGAAGATTTTTCTTATGACTTTGAAAAATGTTACCCAAATTAAACACACAGAAAATGAATTTATTTTGTTCGTCTTTCGAAGAGAAAGGTCAAATGCTCCATTTAGTTTATTTTAAATCGTGAGTGGGAAGTAGTCAATAAGTGAGAAAAATACAAATAATCTCCACATTCCCGTAGCAAAGAGCAAAGGAAAAGTTAAGGCTAAAAACAAGAGATAAGAATATAAAAACAAAGAGGTTGACAAAATAAGGAGAAAACATTATACATAACAGGGGAGAGAGATACGAGCATACATTGCTGTAGTTACGGTAATAAGAGTATTATATTACACAAATGGAAAACACCAAGAAGAAATCAATTTTTCTTTGCTGAATAACATATTAAACTCACTTTTCTTACAAGAAATACTATCTGACTTTCTCGGTTCCTCCCCACGTTCTTGGGAGCAGTGCCCACACTCACGACTCCCTCCTGTCGTGCTCCATCCATTCCTCAGCTCACGGTCCTGTGGCTTCTGGGACCTCCACCCACTTTTCACGCTGGCGGGCTCCAGGATCCGTGACTCATCCACCCCGCTCCCTGCCCCTCTCGTCATTCAGCCTCTCTGAGTCTCCTGGCCGTCCGCACGCCCTGAGTTTGTGTACAGCGTCTGGGGCTGACATCCCATCTTTTTGCCCCAGGCCTTGGAACCTCCTTGCACTTTGAGGCCGCTCTGCCCATCTGCCAGGTGCACACATTTTCCTGCGTTTTCCACTGACCCCTCACACTCCTGACTTGTGGAATGGAGCCCATTCTGTTTCCAGGCACATTCCGGTCCCTCCTGAGTGGGCAGGATTAGAAGTGAGGCAGCCGGGCGGCCAGAGAAATGCGAGTGCCGTGAGAGAGCAGGGAGTGCAGGGTGAGGAGGGCTGAGGGCGGTCTGCAGGTGTGCAGGACGCAGGGACCTGAGAGCAGGGGGAACCGAGAGTATCTGGTGTCCCCGGGGAAGGAGCCAATGGCCAGGGAAAAAGCAAAGGGGGGGGCAGTGTGGAGGACAGAGCCGGGCAGAGCGTGCTCCTGACGTGCACGTGGGGAGGGAGACAGGAGCAGAGGTGCCAGGGACAGGAAAAGGCGAGGGGACACCACCCTGACAAGAAAGTCAGTTGTTTCTATCCCTGTCCCTTTCCTTGATATCTGTTGCAGAAATCTTGACCTTTACAACAAAAGGTGGAAATCTTCAGGTCCTCATAATACCAGTGTGAAGCCAAACAGCGGTCCGAGCAGCCCAGCTCGGTGTGGTTGAGTCTCCACCCATCTGGGAAAGAAGGAAATCACGTTTGGTGCTAGAGGGCCGTGCCTGGAGCTCTCGAGAGAGAACCTTCCCCAACCCTATCCACCATGCCTGGTCTCCAGACACAGGAACCCCTCAGCCTGGCCTTCCTCGGCCAGGAGCACCCCCACGCCGTGTCCCAAGCCAGGGGTCTGCTCAGCATAGCCAAGCCTGGCTCAACAGCATTACCTCTCTCGGTGAAAATGAAGAAATCTCTGGTTCTGCATCCAGGGCCCTGCTCCATGGTGCAGTTGCTCTTCCCCCTCAGACAATGACCTCTCTTAAAGTTGCTGCAGACCATGCACACCGTGGCTGGGGCTGTGGAAGACAGACCCCACGGCTGATCCCAGGAGAGAATGGGCTAAGACCGAGCTGGGCTAGGACCCAGAGGGCCGGGGACTTCGAGGGGAAGTATGACCCTGCACACCTCCTCCTGCACACTCTGTAAGCCCAGAAATGTTCCCGCCAGAGTATGTCCATTGATTCGTTAAGCATGTGGGACTTTGACAGAAGGTTCGTGGTCTGCCCTCACCTTGGTGCCAGAATGCAGGTCACAGTGAGAGCACCTGCCTCCAGCCGCCTGAAGCTAGAAATCTGTTCCAGTATTGTGGGATGTAAGGACTGACCTGGCTCCGAAGTGGGGAGGCAGTCCCACAAAATTCCTACCCCTGCTCCGAGAGACATTGGACGTTCAGACCTACCTAAGTAATGGCAGTTCACTTGCTGTGAAAGTACTGGTTCCAGCTGAGCCCTTCAGGGACCTGTTCCTGATAACGCACTGCCCCCAGGCTGCTGCTCCACAGAGAGTCTTGAGTAACCATTGGCTCTGCCTCATAGGGCCAGCCATCCCAGACAGCCCCAAAGCCCTAAAGAGAGAAGGGCCCCCAGCTCCAAACAGTCCCACAGGAGCAACAGACCCACTCTGACACCTTGAGCAGGGACCCCAACCCTCTCCTGGTAGTAGTCGGGGTGGGACAGCACAGACATACCTACACCTCAAAGC
>PVIA01019628.1:0-10180 GCA_004024845.1 Tonatia bakeri | reverse complement strand
AAGACCTTTTACTATTGCCTTTGTGATCATCTCTGCATTCCAACGGACTTTAGTGGGGACACACACACGGAGTTCCAGGTGAAACCTGGCAAGAGTGGTTTGAACAGGTGTTCTTCATAGACGCTTTTAATCAGGGTCTCTGGTATCCTGATTCATTGAGCACCTGCCAAGTGAACTAGGTACAGTGGTGGATACCACAGGTCCAGTCCCACAGTCTGGGCGGGGGGCACAATGCTAACAGACTGGGGATTTCTAGAAGGAAGGGTGTTTAGCATCCCCCACATTTGCCCCATGAACCCCTGCTAGAGGAACACCTGTTAGCAGCTGTCATGTCCTGTGGCGTTCAGCTGGGGAGGAGTGCTGGGAGGGCGAGGTAGCGCCACCCCGTCTCTAAGTAAAGGACATTAAGCCAGTAAAACAAAGACAATATACACCATGGAAAAGGTTTATCAATGACAACAAATCCCAAACTGGGGAGAGGTCAGAGGAAAGAGATTCTGGATTGCTCTTGTCCTTCAGACCCCTGAGAAGGACTTCGATGCAAGAGCTGGGCTATGCACTTTTGGTTAAGGATCGAGATGTTACACAGCGGCTGGTCCATGTTCAAGGAGACAATGATAACTAGGATGTGGCTATCCCTCCCTCCCTCCCTCCCTCTCTCTTTCCTTCCTTCCTTCCTTCTTTCTTTCCTTCCTTCTTTCTTTCTTTTTCTTTCTTTCTTTCTTTCTTTCTTTCTTTCTTTCTTTCTTTCTTTCTTTCTTTCTTCCTTCCTTCCTTCCTTCCTTCCTTCCTTCCTTCCTTCCTTTCTCTCTCTCTCTCTCTTTCTTTCTTTCTTTCTTTCTTTCTTTCTTTCTTTCTTTCTTTCTTTCTTTCTTTCTCTCTCCCTCTTTCTCTCTCTCTCCCTCTCTCTCTCTCCCTTCCTTCCTTCCTTTCCTTCTTTCCTCTCTCTCTTTTTTCTTTCTTTTCATTTTCTTACTTGCATTACCTCCATATAATTTGAAAACCCCTCTCACATATATACTGATACTTAAATATTTTTAATCATAAGCCTAAGTTGTAAATGACACAGTTACCGGATCATTGCATATTATATATGTGCTTCAAATATATTTTTGAAACTGCAGATTGGGTGTTTATTCATAACATATGCCCACCCTGTAATTACTTGACAAACCCATTTCTTATTGTTAACCCAAGCAGTCAGATCAGACTTTCGTTCTGACAAAAAGTGGCTTTCTTTACCTTTTTGCAGCTCCATTTAAATATTACACGCCTATGGTGGGCGCCCCACTTCTGGATTCTCATCCCACGGTGGAGGGAAAGAGCATGTGCAAGCCACAGATGGCAGTCGGGGGCTCGGAGGCCGCCTGCGGTGTGTCCCTTGGACGGATAAGGCTTTGCCTCCTTCGGTTCATCCTACCCCTCTGTTTGCTTCGCCCTCTCAGGATCCTCCCTCAGGGGAGATGCCTTTTCAAACTGTCTGCAGTTGAGTGACCCAGAGGTTTTTCCAGCCTGGGGCAATGCTCCAGAGTAAGATTCGGCAAGTCTGAGTCTCTCCTTTGTGAGGAGGGGATGGAGGTGGCAGGTAACCCAGCCCTGCATCAGAGACCCACTTAGGCAAGTCACTTTTAGGAAAGGAGTGGAAATTGAGGAACTAGTCTCCATGCCTATGTGCCCCCCGAAAGCCTTGCTGTACCCCAGAATACGTGTGCCCAGTTACAAGACCACTAGTGAACCAGCTGGGAAGCAGGCAGCTCTGACTGAAGTTCAGTCAGTGCAGAGGCTGGAGGCCTCTGTTCTTCCCCGGGGAGGCACCCCTAACTCAGAGCCCAAGTTAGATGGTCGCACAGCCTACTTGGGGGGCTGGACCTGCTGCATGAGGAGCCGGGAGCTGGAGCTCATAGGTATTTGTGTCATTTTAGGCTTGGACCTGGAGAGAGAGGCAGCCTATCGTCAGCAGGGGGAGCCATGTACAAAAGAAGGAAATCATTTTTTGTGCCTGAGTCCTGTTCTTCTGCCTCAACCTTCTGTCTGTGTTACTGGGTGCCCCTGCTTCCCTGGTTTCAGTGCCACAGGCCCATCTATTTTTGCTGTAACCCTCCCCTCACTGAGCCCACAGGTTTTAAGGAGAGGAACGCTGCCCCTCCCCCCAGGGTAGTTGTTGCCCCAACTGATCCCCTGCACACTCATTCTGTCTCCCTCTCAGCTCTAGGACAGTGAGTCTTTCTCCGGATGTTCTTCCAGCTTACTTCCATTCCCTATTATAACACTTGTGGCCTTGACTTCCCCCCTCTAAGTTGCCAAGATGTTTTATTTCCATTGCAAGAGTAGGAACTCCTTTGGAGGCAGGTTTTTTCTCCTTATTTATGTTTTCTCCGAAGTACCAAGAATGCGGGGTCATACATAGCAGGTGCTCAACAAATATTGGATGAATAAATGCAAGTGGAGGTGACGTAATAACAAGTATAAATAGATGAACTATGTGTCTTATAAGATTTAGGCCACAAGTATAAAAGGAAATTCATAGAAATAAAAATACAAACATCAAATTTACAACTGAGGTTTTCAGCAGTTACAATGGATATTACTGGCTATGCATTAGTGATGGGAAATCCATGCAATTCAAGTGGGTGGCTCTGTATTTTAATGACATTTTGTGGTTAGGACGTTTAGCCTGGAACCAGAAATCTGAGACCGAAGCCACTCTGCCTCTGGGCATCAGATGGCGCTCGCACACCACCAGAGAAGTCCTGCACACTGTGGTAGTCCAGAGTTCCCGTTTTACAAATGGGAAAGCTGCAAGCTGCGGCTCTGTGTGAAATTCGACAACAAATTGATTTCCTGTGGACTTCTGGACCATAGCTCTAGTCTCTAAAGAAGGGTTTATTTAACACACAGGCATGCAAACCTGATTGTAAAGCACCAAGGTCAGCTGAATAGAAGGTGAAATCCTATTCTGTGAAAGCAGTGACACTGCCTTTTCTTGCTAGATCATTATGCCTTTTAAACAGCTTCCTTCCAGAGAAAGAAAGGACTGAGGGAAAAGGAGGGTGGGGGGAGAGAGAGAGAGAGAGAGAGAGAGAATTCTCTGCTCTCAGAGTCACTACAGAGAAGCCCGGGGTGGAGATACTTGGGGCAAATCACTCACCTGAGCAAGGTTTCTTCATGCATGGCATGAGGGCCCTGCCTCAATGCTTTCAGGTCTCCAGGAAGGTGAAGTTTTACAGTTCATTCAACTCTCAACCCTTACTCTGCAAGAGCTATTGTGCCTTGACCTCTCTCCTCCTGTTTACTCTCTATTATTCCTGGGTCTCCATTGTCAGCCTGCAGGGACGAAGTGGTTAAGAAAAGGTTCTGCCACTTACTCCCTGAGCTGGTATCCTCTTTGAACCCCAGTGTACTGATCTGTAAAGTGAGGTTAACAAAACATACTTGGGATGGTTGTTTTTATAAGAATTGAACAAAGTAATAGATACATGGTGAGTCACTTGCTTTCTTCTGTCTCTGACTAAACAAGTGCAGATTAACACTGGCTTAGAACTTGAGTCATAAGTCTCCACAGTTTCACCTTCAGTCTCATCACTCCTGAGCCATCACTCCTTTCCGTTGGGCTGTCTCCCTAGCTCTGAATGATGTGATTGTTTTCCCACTCATTCGTTTATGGAACAAATTTCATCGAGCACCTAATATGCTCTAGGTACCGTCCTCGGTGCTGCTGAGAATATGACAAGAAGATCAAAATCGCTGACCTCATGGAATACAGGTTTAGTGGCAGAAATAATGAGGGAGTAAATGAACACCTAGGAGATAACTATAAATATTTACTGTGAAGGAAACAAACAGGGGCCATGGGTTGGGAAAATAGCAATGAGGGGAGGGATATGGCTGTTAGGATGGCCAGAGAAGGCCTTTATGGGGAGGTGACATCAAAATAGAGAGGAAATGGGGATGAAGGTGAACACCTTCCTGGGGAATCGGCTAGGGAACGATCCACGCACACCTGCTGAAAGATTTTTATGTTAGTTATCCTTTAATAACAAATACAGCTAAGTTTATAGTAATGTAACGATACCATCCATTCAATAACATTCTACGGTTCCTATTACCATAATCCTCTGGGAGATTGTATCAAACGTATCTTTTTACTCCAGTGCTTCATCTCAGCCTGATCCAAGCAGGTAGGTGCCCAGTGAGCGTGACTGTTGAATAAAGAAATGATGACGCCGATCCCCAGTGGAGACAAGGCAGGTATTGTTGCTCCATTTCAGGGACATTAATGACTTGTCCCTGGCCTGGTGGCTCGCAAGGGAATGGAACTAGAACTAGAATCCTGATTTTTTTGACCTTTACTCCAGTATTCTTTTCAGTATTTCGATCTTCTGAATGAAATTCTCATCCTTATGTTTATGGAAGTTCTCTTCAGGGTATTAGAATGCTTAGGGGAGACAGTGGTGTTAATCCAAGGGGAATTATCCACACCACCTGTACTCCACTCATAAAGTTCTGGGCAGGTTCACACCTGACAGTTGCTGATTCTTGGGCATGTTTTGCAAACCAATGATCGGCTCCAACGTTTCAGTGCTTGTACGAGTTGCTGTTAGAAACGACTCCAAAGCTTCAGGAGGAGGCGGCAGCAGAAGCACACATATCGTAGAAAATCAGTATTGTGGGAGTGGGAGGTGGATTTCTTCAGTTCCCATCTGCATTCCCTGCTCCGTTGTGGGAGGTGAAGGTCAGTGAGACCTCACCTGGGTCCCACGTGGTGGTGGAGTAAATAGCTAACTGAAGAGATGCTTGAATAGGATGACTCCAAGTTAGGATCTCTGGTCCAAAAACATTTCTCGTGGTGATCTAGAATGCCATCCGCTGGCTCAGATTCCTCATTTTTGGTAGCATATTCACCATGAAGCTTTTCTTTGAATACAAATAATCAACCATTGTGCTGGGTTCTGGGAGAGAAGCAAAGAAGAATACAGTTTTTCTGCCCGAGAAATTCATGCCTTCATTCACTGAACAAGTACTTCCTGAGCACATACTAAATGTCCAACGCTGTGCTAGGCTCTGAATGAATCGAACAGCTAACAATATTTTGAATGCTCATGGTGGGCAAGCACTGACCGTTCCAAGTGCTTTTTATGTGTAAACTCACAGGCTCACAGTCCCCGTTCGTAAGTCAGAAGGTGAGGTCCAGAGAGGTCGGGTGATTTCCCGGAGGTCGCACTGCTAAGGAAGAGTAGTGAGAGGATTCTGGCTCCAGTACCTGAGCCTGAACAGAGTCCCTGCCTTTGAGGAGCTCACAGCCTAGTTGGAAGAGACAGAAATGCAAAGAGTCTTATGCATCCAAAACATTAGTTCTAGTCAATCCCTGTGGAATAACAGTTAATGCCTTCGAATAAAGTTAGACCTATAATGGAGGCGGATGTCTCTCGTCTTCAGGTGAATTTGTTCTTGGGCTACAAGGCACAGATGTTTAAGCTTATCAAGAAGTCGGTGAGTAGCTACTCAAACTAGCCAGTTGGAAGATCTCTTAATTATTTATTTTTGATGCCCCAAGTGTTACTTGCCACATACATGTTTGAGAAATAACTTAATGACTTTACTTGATTAGGGCCCAATGAAATGTGCCATCTTTGACATGACCGCGGAAACAGCCTGGCGGGGAGCAGAGTTTTTAGCTAGAACTTACCTGCTGTTGGGGAGGGAACTATTCCTGTCAAGGAAAATATTTAAAGTACATAATATTGGCTTTGTGCATGATTGCAAATGTCAAAATTCCATTAATTTGATTTTTAAAGTTTAAGGTATTCTGCCATTTGGTTACTAAGTATGTGAATAGAATGACATTTATTCAGCTTGGCTCTCTGTGAGTTACACATGCATGTTTGTTTGAAGGGCATCATTTATCCCTTTCATGAGAGTTTTGGGGGAACACCAGTTTGGGCTGGATAGGATGCGTCATCTAAGGGAAAAGAACGCACTCTGAAATGTAGACGCCGGTGGAGACAGACCTAATACACATGAAATCTGAGGTTATAGTGCACAACAGTGTGGGGAGAGGCAGCAGGGAACGACACAGACAAGGCAGTATCCCAGAGCTCAAAGGAGGGAGAGAATGGTCGGCCAAAGCCTCGGAGTGAGTTAAGGTTCTGTTTAGACTTCGACTGCAGGGAGAGGAAGAGGGAGGCTCCTTCAGGAGTGGAGGCACATTGTGTCCCTAAGCACGAGTAAACAAGATCTGTTGTTTTTTTGAGGAAAGGTAATGGTTTTTTTTCCTGACTGGAGTGAGGAGGTGTTTTTTTAAAGGTTGTTTAATGAGCACTTAACTATATGCCGGTCATTGTGCCAAATACTAAGGAGCATTATTAACTTAATCCATAAGGCAGCCCAGTGAAATGGCTGTCACTAACTCCACTTCCGTGCGTGGAAACTCAGGCTCAGGGAGATCGAGTTGCTTGCCCAAGGCCACACAGCCAGTCAGTGACGGGGTAGGCACTTGATACCAGGTCTGCCCTCACAAAGGTTTTTGGCACTAACCTGTCTGTTCTCATCGCAATTTGTCCAAACCTATATATGACCTAAGTGTTAATCTCTCTCCTCAGGACTTCCTTTAGTATATTTAGTATATAGAGTATATTTAGTATATCTAGTATATTTACCATTAGTATATTTAGGGAAAGGTGGGTTTATCTCATGTTTGCCCCAAACTAATTCTCTGTGGCACATATTCTGGCTTTGTTTTTTCTTAGCTTGGGCTGGGAGCTCCGTTTGTTTTATAATTGGGCGGTGGCAGGACACTACAGCTATCATCCTCGTGTTATGGTGCTGCCACGGTGAGGCTGACTTCAGCAGGAAGGTGACAGGGAGAAAGACCCAGCCTTTCACTGCTCTGTTACTTAGTCCTTTGCCATGCCACCAACATGAAACATTGCTGAAGGAGTGAGACAGAGGTTATCTTAGCTTGGATGTGGGTTTGCATGTGGAAACAGAGAGTCGGCATGAACAACAGCTTAGCTGTGATGGGAGTTTGGATCTCTACCTTGTAGAAGTCTCAGCTGTTGTGGCGGCTCTGCCTCCTGGCAGGAGCAGGGGCCAGACTCCAACCTTGCTGCTCTGCCGTTGCAAGGTGGCTGCAGGTAAGGACCCGGGGCGTGCACCCGCACGTCCGTGCTTCAGGAAGGTCTCCCAGAGGAGAGCCTGGAAGCCGCACATGTCACTTTCACAACCATCCTTTGGGTGAAAACTTAGCCACATGTTCCTTTCCAGCTGCCAGGGAGGCTGGGAATGTGGACTGTGTTCTGGGTGGCCGAGGAGCCAGCTGAAACTCAAAGGTCTGTTCCTACGAAAGGAGGAGAATGCAATCGAGGGATCATGAGCAATCTCTGCCTTAGCGGGAGTTCTGAAAAAGGAGAACGCTATAAAACTTTGACAATAAATATGGCTGTTCCCAGAGTTCCATAGAAAAGACTACACTATTAAAATGTCTTTGGGAGGAAGGCTGTTCCCTAACAGACCTCGTCCAGTGACACACAGTCTTTGCCTTCGAATTTCAGGTGCGCCTCCTTCTCCCACAGGAGACTGTGTACTCCTTCCACAGGTGTCACCCTCACCTGGGCCCCTCCTCCAGCACGTCCTGAGGCACAATACCTTGCAGCTGATCTCTGCCAAATCCCGACTTGTTTTACCTAGGGTTACCCACAGGCGACAGGGGCAGAGAACCCCAGCAGCGGTTTCTGTTGAATCCTACCTCGTCATTACCCAAGGGACCACAGTCAATAACATGTGTGTGCATGCGGTCAGTCACTCACACACAAACACACACTCATATCCCGCTCACAGGGGTGAAAATCATTCTTAGATTCGGTCAGTCTAAGTCCAAGGTCATGAAGACAAACGCTTTTAAGGCCACATCTGCGCAGACCCCGCGGCCTGCAGCATGAACGGAGCCTGCGCTGGAAGCGGAGCGGCTTGAGTTTCTCCTCCTTCGGACTCATCGCTCTGTTCAGACACCGGGGCCTGCGCACTCCTGTTCAGCTGCTTAAGGAAGCTTTAAAATCACACCCCCCTTTTGGGTCCAGTAAAAGTTTTACCCCAGGTGTCCTTCTGTCTCCCCACACTAATCTACGAAGGCCATAATAAAACAATGCACAGACACATTGGCCTGTTTTCAGAGTAAACCCCAGTGTCTGGTGGTGGGGTGGTGGGGGGGGTGCGGTAGTGAGAGTCGTATTTCCACTTCTCTCTGCCTCCCTGACGGTTGGAGACCTCTCTGAGCCCCCAGCCGGTCCATTGCACCTCCGCCTGCCCTGCCGCTTCCGACTCCGGCTCTTTTCTGGGGAAAGCACACTGCGCCCTCCACGTTAGCGACTGAAGAGTGACTTTCCCTCGGCTTGCCTTTCCCCAACAGCTCTGCTCCTCAGAAGTTCCCCTCTAGAATCAGAGCGTAACTCTCTAAGGTAGAAAAATTCAGAAATATAAAACTCATTAAGGCAAATAGTTTTTCTTTTTCCCTTCTCTTCTCTCCTTGCGTCTTTCTTTCTAAGCAAATGAGACATTAAACTACAATGCTGTTTTAGGAATTTACACATAATTTGAGTCTAAAAGATGACTTTGTGTTATTAAAGTGAACAGACGTAATAGAAGAGTGTTACAAATGCAGTTGAAGTGTTTTGTTTTTTTTTTCTTCACATCCTTGCTGTTTGCTTTTCAGGAGCAAAGTGAGAGTGAATGCGGACCCCGCCCAGACCCTGCCGCAGGCTCTGAGTCTACTCAGGAGTCAGGAGTGCTCCCGCCTGCCTGGCCAGTACAGTTCTGGGGGAACATTTAAAAATGCCTGGGCGGGACTCTCACTCCCAGGGGGTCTACGTTAATTGGTCTTGAACATGGCCTGAGCCTCAGGACATAATAGGTTAGATTTTAGTTCATCACCATCTTTGAAAATCTGCTCTCAACCTTTTCATAGAGCTATTTCTCGTAGGATGCAATTCTGAGTTAGTGACTTATTTAAAAATTGCTTTAGAAACACACTGGGCTGGTAGAGAGAATGATTGGTGAGCAGCATTGAGGAGCAGGTAGAACTGGAAATGAGCTGGAGATTCCGACTCCTCTGGATCCAGAGTGAAGCATGACACAGGTGTGCTGTTGGACGGGAGACAAGGGGACTGAGAGGAGTGGGGACACAGTTAAGTGACGTAGACTCAGGACAGAGTCATGGAGGGGTGGGCTCTGCTACTCTGGCCTCCGATTGACTCTGTGATTTGGCAAAATGCACAGGATGGAGGACCCCGCTGGCCCCGTGAGCACCCACTGAGGGGCTGGGAAGACGCAGGCTGCACCCACCATACCTTTTCTCACACCCTCTTCTCTCTGAGCTTTTCCGCCTGGGGACCACGGGCAGACCCTACTCACTGCAGGGGCCCCTGGACAGTTTCTATCTAGACGAGGGGGCTTTAGATTTGACCTGGACTTTAAAATTTTCCTAAGTCACTGTTTACAGCTCTACCCTTTGGTTCAGTTCATCTTTGCTTCAATCCAGGGGTGTTAGAGGGAGCTTTTAAAAACAGGACAGGTAGAGGTGGAAGGAAGAAGAAATTCAAATTGGTGACTTGGACCTAGTAGAGTCTGGAGACAGGAAGCCAGCTGGCGGTGCCTGGGTGCTCAGTATTAGTGCAGTTTTGGTTGCTCCCCAAGGGTCGTTTTTCTCTTGCAAACATTTATTTGGTGTTTTTCTGCATCTCCTTGCTCTTCAATCATTGATGAGGTCTATGTATGACCAGATAGAATAATATTAAATGGTTTTGTTTGGGCTTATATTATATTTCTGCCTTATAATCGTTCATTTTAATACATAACCCTCCCCCGCCCCGCCCAGTCTCGTGCAACAGAGTCTGACCTGTCTCCGATTGTGCCGTTGGGCACCGGAGGCAGCGCTGTGTGAGACGTACGCTTGCTTCGGAGCCTTGTAGTTAAGGGCTCAGATCATCTTCTTTGAAAAATTACTTAAGGTCTCTGAGCCTCGGTTTCTCTTTTCTAAAATGGGAGTAATACCATCTCTATGTTGTATTGTCTTTTTATTGCTCTTTTAAAAATTATGAATGGTATTTTTTTAAACCTGTTTTACAATGCTGGAATAATTCAAGCGATGAAATAAAAGAGTGTTGGACTATAACTCAAAGTATGAATA
>PVIA01019627.1:0-10216 GCA_004024845.1 Tonatia bakeri | reverse complement strand
TTCACTTAGTGGGGAGTTTCCTCCTTTCAGAATCACATTCCCAAACTGCTAAAGGAACAGCTCTGACAATCTTAAGAACAGAAAGAAGAGCCTTTCCTTTTGATGCAATCTCTGAGAAGGTTCACACAATAGAACAGCTGGAAGTAAAAAAAAGTCTTAATTCTCTGAATACATTTCCTGGTAATTTAGAAAAGTTGTGGTCGACCAATCGGGCTTGGTCTCTTCTTTTCCTGCATTTATTCTTTTCATTTTCTATAAGTTCTTTCCAACAATTACTGCCTTGATAGAAAACAGACATTTGGGTCAATTTATATGAGAAAAACATAAAACCTATATTTAAGGGCTTCCAAAGGAAACCAGAAGATCTAATGTTTTGTTTTTTTTTTCATTGCTGGTCAGAACATGAAGCTTAGGAGAACAGTGAGATTTTTGTAGGAGTTGTAACCAGTGTGATCACTCAGGCTGGATCAAGATATTTGCAGAAGGGACTAAGCTCATAGTAATCCCCCATGGTAAGTAACTTTATTTTTCCTGTTTTTGCAAAACTGGTAGATGCTATTTAGATAAAAACAGTTTAGGGTCACCTTGCTCTGACTGCCACATTCTCAGCCTCAGCATAAGAACAGCAATTTTGCAGCTACTAGTCACTGTATATGGGAACAAAACTACTTTGTAAATGGTTTATTTCCTTCTCTGCTTGTGAAAAGACTGAAATTCTTTTCTTAGAATTGCATACACAGAGAAGGTAGACTTGGGCTAGAAATTAAAATATGTGGAGTACCATGCCTGCAAACCATTGGTATAGGTCATGCATTTAAGATACGTTTCTTGTAGGCAGTCTTTTAATTGAGAGACACTTTTATTAATGATCTCTTCTCTATATTTTGAAATAAAACTTAGTGCTTCATTCTCTCAATAATTTGATAAATTGTTTGCTTTTTACCTCACCCCTAAGAGCCATGCAAATACTTAATTCTTATAGTGAATGAGTAAAGAGCATCCCAATGTATGCCACCATTAGTCTTGTTATATTGAGTAAAAATGGACCAGTTTAATGGCATTATCAGCTCATCAAACCATTTTAGCTCCACAATCTATGAAAAGAGTTTACCTTGTTTTATATCCTCATTTGTTTGTTCATTGTGTCAGCAAACATTCAGAGGAGGCAGTTTCTGTGCTGAATGCTGGAGATAAAGAAATGAAAAAGACATAGTCCCAACCCTCAAAAAGCTTCTAGTCTAGTGTCTAAATATTCTAGATTCTGGCTTTATTAAGCCCCATGTTCTTTCATCTGTGGCTATCATAGATGCAGAAGGTCTTGGGTTCATGAGTTGTTTCCTTTCTTAATTTATGTAGCAATTATTGCTTATAAAATACATATGTTGTATTTTGTGGAAGAATTTAATAAAATGGCCTCAGACCATATCATTAAAGACAATAATATTAGCCAGTATTTACTGAAGGCCAGACACCATGGTAAATAGTCTTATTGCTTGATCTAATTTCTCAGTAGCCCTGTTCAGGGATCATCTTGTTCCCACTTCATAGATAAGAAAACTGACGTTTAGAGAATTTTGGTTAATTGCCTCAGGTCACATGACATGTTTCAATAGCAAAGTTTAGGATTCAACAGAGACTTGTCTGTTCCAAAGTACATGGTTGGGACCACTATATAATACTAGAAATATTGTCATTTTTTTTCTGAATGTTTACCGTTCTGACTGTTGAATGGACTCTTTAATTGATTACTTAATTGGTAATAGCTCATAATTTGTGTCACTATTCTTGCATGAAAGCAATGCTTCTGCTTCTACTTATGCCACCCCTCTCTCCTCCCAAAAGATCAAGTAAGTCACATTGAATGTGCACTTATTAAATACTTAGATATGATTATTGTGGCTTTTAGATAAAATGCAAAGTCATTTTGACATCATTCCACTCAGTCTTCTTCCTATATTGGCATTAAATTTACTAGAAATATTATAACTGGTAAAAGAATTAAATCAGTTGTACTAAATTGCATTACTAATTAAATTGCATAACTCAGCGCTGCCTTTCCACTCAGGAAGGGACAGCTGCAGAAATACCAAATCAAACTATAGCATCTGATAAACAGCACAGCAGGAGTAGTAAATGCCCTGGAAACTGTAAGGGTAAGAAGTCCAAAGAAGCAGTCTTTCAGCAATAAATAGCTCAATAGATGATCATTAAGAATTTACATCTGTAACAACTCATTGGTCTATCAGTGTGAAATGGATTCTAGAAAGAAGTTACTTTAAAATCAGTCCAGATACTCACCTCTTAATCTTGATACATATAAATAAATACCTGTAAAACATATTGAAATACATCTATTAAATACTCTAATATATTGTTTCTATTGTTGTTTCTCTTTGAAAATTTAAGAAATATTAACTCTAAATTATAATCTAGGCAAAAAAAAATATATATATATATATATGTGAAAACTCTTTAAGGGAGGAGAGGAAGAAGATTCAGGAAAAATGGTGAGAAAAGGGAAAAGGATATAACCCAAGGTGCCCAGGCTGAGAGGGGCCAATTCTTTAGTTCTGGACTGCATTTATGTTTGATGTGCTTTTTCTTGAGCTTCATCTTTGCTTAATGTTACAGGGTCAATTTTTATGTGTTTATGTAACTATTGAAATATATGTGCACAACTTTATAACAGGTATAAAGGGATGTTTCTATAAAAGCTTTTCAGATAGTGGGCAAATTAAATCAGGAGAATCAAAGTATTTGGTCCTGGCACTCATTGTTACAGGTAAATCTTCTTTAAGTTCTTCAGCTAAGATAGGGAGGGGAGGTAGGTAATGCAGGTGCTGCCAACTGGGTGCGGGTGTGGGCTCAGAATTGTTGGGTTCAGTCCAAGTTTTGTTACATATCCTGGTGATCTCCAGAGAGGCTAATGACTCCATCCAGGTTTTGGGAGGCAGTTTTCTCCTGACCTAGCATGGGCAACATTAATAACGAATTAATTAGTAAGAATAGCTCTGGGAACCTAAATAGTGGAGATGTGTGGTCCATTTGCTCTACAACTAGTATTGAGTTTTTAAAATAAACTTTAAAAATTGATTAAGTTCGATATCTTGTCTAAGTAGTATTTTTTTTAATCAGAGCACAATATTTGGAAGAGCATATTTCACTATAAGAGGTTGCACAAGAACTGAAATATAGGGCAGCCCCTGCTTTGTGAGGGATAATTCTAGGAAGGAAAGCCTCACCTTATGTTCTGCCACATTCTGTCTGTTTCAATTCCACACATTTTGCATCTACATCACAGAGCAAGGATTTGCAAACATGTCCTCTCATCCCTCATGTCATCTTTGAGATAGACCTTATTAAACTATCAACCCCATGGGCAGAAAAAGAAACAAACTATTTGTCATTTATTGAAATTGCCTTTTTCTAAAATCTGTTTGAGAAGACATAAATCAAAGTTGCAGTCAGATCAGGAAATAAGAATAGAAGATCAAAAGTACTATAGAAAGTAGAAGGAAAGAAGACTGTAATTAATTATCCAGTGTAAAGCATGGGGTAAAATTTTACACTCAAAGAGGAAATTATGTCAGTTTTTTCCTCAATTTTTCAAATGTGAACTTAAAAAATATAGCAAAAACTGTAGTGGAGTACATACTTTTTATTAATTGATAAAATGAAGCATTCTAAATTTTCAAACAGTTATTTACTATATAATTAGAAAGTGATTTCAATGCATGAATCCATTAGGAGGAAAGTAAAGTGAATACTGTCTTCAACGCCCATCGTATAAAATGTAAGAAATGGTCTTTAATCAAACTCATTTTACACTATCATTGCATCGATGCTACAGGCATTATAACATTTGATGTCATTCACAGATGGTGATCCTTAGTAGATAACATCAGGCAGGTAACATTTTAGCAGTTTAATGTGACAATAGGAAAATTTGAGGACAGGTGTCCTACCATTTCTCTTGTCATTCTGGCTTGAAGGCCACTGCGAGGGGTTTCCAGCTGAACTTTTAGTGTGAGCTGAAAAGATGTCAGCTTGAGGCTGAAATTTTTGGTGAAAACTTGGAATGCAAATAGATTGTGCTGTTTGTTGATTGGGGAAAGAGTTATTTGTTTTGGACACCACTAGTGAAGCAGCTGTGTATACTGACTGCATACTATTAAACTTTAGCCAATGTTCTTTTTAATTACTTTTAACACTGGAAATGTAGATAAGAGAAGACAAATGACTGTGTGTCAAAAAAGTGTGTGAAAAGCATCTTTCCCATGGTGATGGCTTTGAGAATTCCAGGCATATTAGAGCAAAGTGGAATGCATTGCCAGGGATTTAGATACAATCCCAAAGTGATGAATTCCTACTGGTAAGGGCAAAGTTTGGACCCATGAGATTAAAGAGTCAGATGGAGCATAAAGTCATCACTGTCAAATGACTAATAATTATTATAATGTCTTATATCCGAAGTATTTTTAATTGAATTGCTTTTCAAATCTTGTTTCATTTTGCTCTCAATAGTAATGATGTTGAGTTGATTTACACTCAAATCATTGTTTTCAGACAAATAAAGCACCAAAACATTAGTTTTTTATTAGCTCAGTCACAGAACTTATGAGCAAAATGAACCAGAAGCAGAACACTGATCCCTTGATTTGCAAACCATCATAGTTTCACTAGAATTTGAAAAACTCAGAGAAGCTAAATTAGTCTTAAGTTTTTGATACTGGTTGAGTCACTGTGGAAATACGAAAGAAAACTCTTTGGTGATGGAACAAAACTTGTCATCACAGGTAGGTATCAGAAGAATGCAATTTTTCAAAATAATAGAGGGAAGACAAGAAACAGTTAAATTGGAATAACAGTAAGAATATTTAGATAACACAGGAATGTGATGGGGATTAGATGGGAGAGATTGTAAAACAAATCTTAACAGGCACACATAAACAATCTTGTGCAATTATTGTAGCTGGGTTTGGCTTTTGTGTACATATGGACTTGTACAAAATGTTCATGAATAATGTATGGAATTTATCATGGATGCATTTGGCCCAAACCATAGGTCAGTTTTGAGAGTTGACACATTTCTATTTCTGATGGTCGAATGATGTTGTGAAAGAGCCTGAGCTTTGGAGTCAGGGTCACATGGAGCTCTGGCTCCACCACTTGTTACGTGAACTTGAGCAGTTATTCTTTGGCCTCAGTTTCATAATTCATAAAATGGGATAAGTGTGCATACAGAGGTTTTGTATGAGAACTGACTGAGATGGTGTGAATGAAGTACTTGCACATAGTCTGTTCCCTCAAATGAAATGTAAAGGAGAATTGTATCCAGTATGAAGAGTTGTTTGCATCCAATAACATTGACAGAGCAGAAATTCTGCAGAAAATTCAGCTGTACTTCTAACTACTCATGAAAAAATGAGTCTGGAGGTATTGGTTTATCTTTTCCACCACTGTTCCTACCCTTGGCAAAAAAAGAAAAATGAGTTTATTAACATGTGTTTGTTTTTAATTTTTATTGCTGGCTTATGTGCTTTAATTCTTAATCTTTTAAATTAAATGATATTATTTCTAACACGATCATTTATTGTTTCAAATATCATAGTCAATGTTTGAGCTTTATGCTCATATTCATTTAAAAAAGCTTAAAATCATACAGAAAATGGTCAATATGTAAAGTCAATCAAATATAGTTAGAAAGCTCATAACTGAAATTCATAAACAAAATAGCTATAACTACTTATTTGATAAAGGATACTGACAAGAAAAAATGAGGAAAATATTATTATGTATGTGTGAAATATCATAATTTCTATTGAAAATGTAGTTGACATTTATGTAAAATTTGGTAAATTTAAATAGAATTCTAGCAGCTATGTCTGAATAAATATACACAACTCAGGCAATTTAACTCAGGTGTATTATTTCATTATCCAAATGACTTTATAGAAATGTATTAGAAAGCTTATTTAATTTTTATCTTGTTTCTAACTTATGCATCATGGAAAGAATTTGACCACAAAGACACTTTTAATGAATTTAAAAAATGTTTAAACAGAAGACATGCAATGCAATTATCCAGATATAAGTACTAACCATGTATAACCAAGTACACTATTAATACTCAGTTAACTATTGCATGGAGAAAGGTATGAAAGTTCAAGACTCATTTTATCTTGAAAAGAATGACATACAAAGAATCTAGCGAAGGAAAAGAGACAATGAGAATATTGTGCTACTACACAGAAGTATTACAAGCTTGTCATTTGATTTTCAATTTCTTTAGTATAATGAATCACAAGTATTACTATGAAGAAAAAAGCTATTTTTAATATATTGACTAGAGACTAAATTGTAATTATAATGTACAATTAAAATTAATATTTTACAGAATAAGCTTTTAAAATAGAAACAAAGTATATAGTTGGAGAAATATACAAAACAAATCTTACTACTATAATCAATAAAATGCTATTACACTAAAAGCAAGATGCATAAAATTAAAATAAGCACATTATAACTTAATTATGTTTTCAGCATGATAAAAGAAAACTCAACATTGTTTGCTTACTGATTTAGTATAAAAATCAGGAGCTTTGCTCCACTGGCAGATATACTGAAGAACTTTTACTGATTTAGTATAAAAATCAGGAGCTTTGCTCCACTGGCAGATATACTGAAGAACATTAGATTAATAATAAATGTATAAGCAAATAAAATTCCAGGATTCATGGGACATGCCTTTATAAATATATGATGTTTAATCATATATTTTACGTTATATTTGCAAAAAACTTTAGAACCATAAGTTTTCACATTGCTCCAATTATGTGTATGTTTTATTTGGCAGATAAAAATAAAGAAAATGATCAAGCTCTAAAATTACCTCAGTAGGCAGATAAGGTAGATATAAATTTCAGGGGAGACACACAGGGCCAAAATATGGTGTATTTAAAGTGTGGTATAATAGTCATGTTTAATCTTCAAGTGAAATTCCAAAATAAAACACGTTTTTGGTGAACCTTTTTAGGCCAAATGAAATTCTGTTAAGGGCATTTACTTCCTAGATTAGTATAAATGTTTCTGAAAATAATTTAAAAAATGTTAATAGCAGTTTTGAAAATATTGCTATTTTGCTTCTAAATTCAAGGAGTCATAAATAATTTGAAGGTGCAGTTTTAAATACTGCCCCAAAAATTTTGGAGTGGTTCGTATGTGAAAATAAGATGTTATATAAAATTAGAAATCAATTAGGAATTCTGTTACTTCAGAGCTGGACATGGGGGTCTATATTTGAAGCTAAAGAAGTAACTTGAAATAGATTTTCATTAAAACAAGTGATGGTGTATTGTTTAGAAGAAATAAAAAGTTTCCTCCAGGCATTTACTTTTATGAAAAAAAAGATAATATGTTGCATTCCAGAATTAGTCGAATGGAGAGTGAGTTTCCACAGAGTTACAGAACATGAGAACATGTGGCCAAAGAGAGCTTATGTTACAAAATTCCCGGGGAGAGATAAGCACTTCTTATTTTTTCTATTTTGTTGAACTTATTGGGGTGATACTGATCAATAAAAGTATAAAGGTTTCAGGTGCATAATTCTATAATACTTCATCTGTATATTGTATCATACATTCACCACCCCAACTCAAGTCTCCTTCCATCACCACTAAACCTCCTTTTACCCTCCGCTACCACCCCCACCTGCTTTCCCTCTGGTAATCATCATGCTGTTTCTGTGTCTGGTTTTTTTCCTTGCATCTAAAAAGACATAATCTAAATTACCTCCAGGTCTTTTCCCGTATTCCTATCATCCTTTATCATTTAATTAAGAGCATTCTTAGCAAAGCAGGTTTCACAGGAGTTTACGTATTCTTTCTTAGGCCTGATCACCCAGGGAACCTGCCCTTTCCAGCACAGAGCTGCACCGCCCTCTGGCATTGTTTCAGGATTAAGTCAGGCAGAAGAGGCAAGATAGGCAAGAAATTAGGAGACTTCTCACAGACAGAATGAGGATTCAGGTTTTGTCAAAGCTGAGGGGCAAGGGTCCATCACCCCCTTTTGCTCTAGCCCCCCAAGTCCTTCACTGGGGCCTTCACATGATCATGCCTGTCTTAGGTCATTCCCCCCTTGGGGAATCTTACCCGTCATTGGCTAACTGATCAAGCATTGGAGTCCAGTTAGGGAAAAAGGAGCAGAAGCGGCGCCCCTGCCCAGGAGATAAGCTTTGTCTCCTTAGGGGTTTCTGGTCTGAAGGTCACTCACTCAGCCTTAGCCATGGGGGTTACAGCTCCTGAAATCAGGCAGGGCAGCTCCCAACAAGAAATTATATTAATACAAATATCAGGTGACTTTTTTGCCCTCATATTTCATTACAAATTTTATTCAGACTCTTCTCATGCATGTAAAACACCTACTTTAGAGCAATTTCTAAGTTACCAATGTTTTGGAATCCCTATATGATGATATCATGGAATTTAATCTGAAGAGACAACTACCATTTACAAAATGAAAGAAAAGTACTTTTTCATTTATTCAGTTATTCTTTACGTGTGTAATGTAAGCATAAACTATAGAGGCTTTAGTCTCTAATAATATATCAAATCCATGTTAAATTTCTTTATTGTCCATTGTCAGTCCTAGCTCTACAACTAGTATTAAGTTTTTATTTTGTCTTAATTTTTATTTTTGTTCAAGTATAGTTGTCTCCATTTTCCCGCACCACTCCCCCACCCCAGCCATCTTCTCCTCCCACCCTGATCACACCCCCCTTTGGTTTTGTCCATGTGTCCTTTGTATATGTTCCTAAAAACCATGCCCCCCTTGTCCTCCCATTATCTCCTCCCACCTCCCCTCTGATTATTGTCAGTTTGTTCTTAATGTCAATGTCTCTGGTTATATTTTGCTTGCTTGTTTGTTTTGTTGATTAGGTTCCACTTATAGGTGAGTTCTTTTAATAAATTAAAATATGATTTAGTTTGATGTCTAAGTAGTATTTTTTTAAAGATTTTATTTATTTCTTTTTAGAGAGGGAAGGGAGGGAGAAAGAGAGAGAGAGAAACATCAATGTGCAGTTGCTGGGGGCCATGGCCTGCAACCCAGGCATGTGCCCTGACTGGGAATCGAACCTGAGATGCCTGGTTTGCAGACCACACTCCATCCAGTGAGCTACACCAGCCAGGGCTTAAGTAGTACTTTTTTAAATAGGAAGAACATCTTTCATCTTTCACTATGAGAGTTTGCACAAGAACTGAAATAAAAGGCAGTCCCTGCTTTGTGAGGGATAATTCTGGGAAGGAAAGCCTCACCTTATGTTCTGCCACATTCAGTCTGTTTCAGTTCCATATGTTTTGTATCTACATCACAGAGCAAGGATTTACAAACATGTCCTCTTGGCTCTCCTGTCATCTTTAAGTTAGACCTTATTAAACTGTCAGCCCCATGGCAGAAAAAGAAACAATTTTTCATTTACTGAAATTGCCAATTTCCAAAATCTATTTGAGAAGACCTAAATCAAAGTCGCAGTCAGACCATGAAATAAGAATAGAAGATCAAAAGCACTACAGAAATCAGAAGAAAAAAGGCCAATAATTAATTATCCAGCATGAAGCATGGGATAAAATTTTACACTCAAAAGTAGGAGAGTTATGTCAGTTATATCTTAATTTTTCAAAGGCAAACTTTGAAAAAAATGTAGCAAACACTGTAGTGGAGTAATACTTTTTATGAATTGATAAAATGAAGCATTCTACCCAATTTTCAAATAGTTTTTTACTATATAATTAGAAAATGATTTTAATCCATGAATCCATTAGGAGGAAAATGAAGTAAATATGTTCAACATCCATTGTATAAAATGAAAGAAATGGTCTTTAATCAAACCTGTTTTACATTGTAATTGTGTCTGGGCATTATAGCATTTGATGTCACTCACAGATGGTGGTCCTTAGCAGATAACATCAGGCAGGTAACATTTTAGCAGTCTAATGTGACAATAGGAAAATTTGAGGACAGGTGTCCTACCATTTCTCTTGTCATTCTGGCTTGAAGGCCACTGCCAGGAGCTTCCAGCTGACTTTCAGCATGAACTAGAAAGATGTCAGTTTGAGGCTGAAATTTGTGGTGAAAGCTTGGAATGCAAATAGATTGTGCTGTTTGTTGATTGGGGAAAGAGCTATTTGTTTTGGACAACACAAGTGAAGCAGCTGTG
>PVIA01019626.1:0-10199 GCA_004024845.1 Tonatia bakeri | reverse complement strand
CAAACATGCATGCTCTCCGCACCCACAACCACACACACAGAGACACACCTTCTCAAGATGATCAGGATGGTGAGGATCAGGCTGAGGATGACCTCTGTTACAGCAACACCCCCACCCCACAGCTGCTGCAGAGTAAGTGCTGGCTCTGTGACCTGGCTCTGTCGCCTGGCCTGGACTGTGGCCTCCTGCCACCTGCCTCCTTCCCGGGCCCAGAAGGATCAATGCACAAGACCACAGAAGAGCTCCCAAAGTATAGTCCCTGCCATATCAAGTTCAGAACGGAGGGCTGCAGCAGAGGAATGGCAACCCCAGTCTACAAATGGGGAAACTAAGGCCTGGTATGAAGAAGCAGCCCATCCATAGTCACCCCTGAGGGTAAAATCCAAATTAGTCAGAGTACTGACTCCTAATGTCCAGGCTCTTGGCTCACACCATCATCCGTGCTGCTCTGCTCTCCCCTCAGCCCTCCAAATCTGCTTCCAATCAGTCAACTCCAACAATTAGCTGCAGAGGCCGGTCACCCAATGCAGCCACCTCCTGGGGCGGGGTGGGCAGGAGGGAGACCCAGGCCATGCCTGAGGAATTCCTCTCCTCTACTCTGGGCACAGACAAGCCTGGAAGGCTCAACGAATCCAGAAATGAATGGGGGTGGGGGGAAACATTGGCTGACACGTCAGCCCTCTTCCTGTTTCCTACCCATCAAAAGGAACATTCTGACCTGACCTAAAGTCAGATCCTTCTTCCAAAAGAGAAGACAAGGTAGGAGAAAACCCCTGACTCGGAGCCTGAAGCTTAGGTTCTAGTCTGGCTCTGCCTCTGCCTCCTATGTGACCCCAAGTGGTCTCTTGCCATCTCTGGGCTAAGCATCCTCACCCAGGAAGAGACTAGTTGGGCCAGATGACCCCCAAGGCTTGGACTTTGGAGCAGGGAAGCAGTGAGATCACCCCTTTATGGGCTGTAAATGGGCATCAGAGGTCACTGGTCTGATTGGCCACACCCCTGCCTCCTGTAGTGCCCCCACAAGAGCCACCTCTCTCTGGGCTCCTCAGTAATATATTTACTCAAAAAATAGAGTACTTTACTCTATTTGTTGAGAGCCTGCAAGGTTCCAGGCACTGTTCTAGGAACTGGTGGTATAGAGGTGAACAAGTGGGTAAAATCTCTCTGCTCACAGAGTTACTGTTCTGGTGCATTGGCCCAAACTGGCGCCAGTGATCAGACCAGGGCATAGCACAGTGAAGCTCTTGCTTTACTCACTTTAGACCACACACTGTTCTTCAGCTATAAGTTCCTCAATGAAGAAACTATAATTATTTCATCCTAAATTCACCAGAACTCAACACTGGTCCTCACACTCAGAAGACCTAACTAAATGAATGAGCAGAGAGATGGATAGATAGTGAGTGAAAGGTAAATGAGTGAGAAGAAGAATGGCTGGTGGGATAGATGGACAGATGAGTGGTGCGTGGATGGATGAGTAGATGGATAGATGATGGATACATGAATGGATAAAGGGAAAGATGGATGAATGGATTCATACAGGGAAAAAAGGAAGGAAGGAAGGAAGGAAGGAAGAGGGGGAGGGAAGGAGAAAGAGAGGAGAGAAGGGAGAGTGGCTGAAGAATTAGTAGTTGGGCGGATAAGTAGTTGAAGAGATGGACAGACCAGTGAACTGGACTAGTGAGCACACAGACAGCCACAGCCCTACACTGTAATGTTCAGAGGCTGCATCCCTCAGGTGCCTCCCTCTGGGCTCTCAGTTGCCCAAAGTCCTCACCTCTTATCCCCAGCCTTGCACAGGACTCTGAGAAGGGGCCCTCTGCCTCTTTTCCACTCCTTCTTGCAGGGCCTCCTCCCAGAGTCTGCAGGGGTCATAAGAATGGCCCAGGAAACCAAATCATGAAAGCATCTACCCACTCCAAGCCTGGAGACAGAGGGCCCGAGGGAAGGGAAGAAGCATGTGAAGCATCTCACAGTGAAGTGACCTCGCTCATGCTGAGGGGCTGTGCTGAGCTCCAGGGCAGCTTACTCATCAACTCACCCACTCCTCTCCTCGTCTTACCTGCTCCTTCACTGACTCAGCCACTTACTCAAAAAGTACGAGTGTGCTCCATGTAGGAAACCTGGGGGCCAGGAGGGCAGGCATGATCTTTACAGAGGCCCTGACTTCAGAGATCTCAACCAGAGCTAACATTGTCCTAATAACTAGGCTACCTCTTCAAAGAGACTGTAGGAGCTCGGGAGAGGAGAAGGTTCTCCCAATTGAGGGCAGGGACAGGAAAGGCTATGTGCTCTGTCAGGTGGGATTTGAAATGAACCCGTGGTTTGGGAAAAGCCCTGGGAGCAGAGAGAGCAGCGTGAAAGAAGCATCTGGAAGGAAGGTGAGGGCTGTGTTTGAGAAAGGAGGTCTTTGGGGGCAGGGAAGGAGAGTGGTGGGAGCCAATCTGTAGAGGACCCATCAGTGGGCAAGGATCTAACTCCTGGGGCAGGAAGCTGCAGGACCACGAGGGCCCGTCCTACCCTACTTGCACCTGCCACCTCTCACCCTCCATCATGAGCCAATGGCAAGTTCTTATGACATCTGGCTCCTGATACTTGGCATTGTTTATTCCTACCTTTGGCCCACACCAAAGGGCACCACCTGGGTGTTTGTCTGCCTGGGTGTTTGTTCGTTTTTAAAGATTTTATTTATTTTTAGAGAGAGGGGAAAGGAAAGAGAGGGAGAGAAACATCAATGTATGGTTGCCTCTCACACATCCCCTTCTGGGGACCTGGCATGTGCCCTGACTGGGAATCGAACCAGCAACCCCTTGATTTGCAGGTTGGTGCCCAGTCCACTGAGCCACACCAGCCAGGGCACCACCTGGGCATTGTTAACTCAGGTGAACAGACAGCTCTGCACTATTTCTCCTGCATTTCTCTCTGGAGGCAAAGAAGAAAGACAGGAGGGTAGTGTATGGTGGCCTAGCTCAAGGGTAGCTCTGCTCTTACTCAGACAAGCCCACTCAGGAGTCTGTCTCACCTTCTTTGTCCCAAGAAATGCCCACCTGCTCTGAGGCCAACTCTTACCCAGCCTTTACCATCCTATGTCTCTGTCCCTAGGTATCACCTTTCCTAGGGCCCACTAAGATGGTCGCAGTGACGGCTACTCATGGGGATTAGCGGGAGTGCTGTGATGGTTCAGGAAAAATCTCTCTAAAAATCTCTCCCCAATCTAGATTCCTTGGTGCCTTCAATTCCACCATTAGCACATATTTCCCTAATGGTCAGAATTGTCTTCTTTGTTTACATAAAATTTTTCTTTTCTTTTCCTTTTCTTTCTAGACCTGAGGAGTCTTATACTTAGTCCTGAGAGAAATGCCAAAATTTTCAGGGCCTTGGGAGAAATAGGAACACAAGCCCCTCAAAGAGCCCTCGGAAAGAAGAAGGGGCCTCCACTTCCCAAGAAAAGGGTCTCACACCCAGATGCTTGACTGGTTAAGGCCATAGGAAGAACAGAGCTGGGAGCTAAGCTCATGAGCAGGGATGGGCTCAAAAAAACACAGCTTGACTGTTGGAAGAACCTGGGATTTTCCTGAAACTCTGTCAATCCTTCCCTTAGTTTCCAGTCTCCCCTGGGAACATGAGAGGGGGATGAGGGGAAGAGAGGCAGGAGCATAGTAGTGTTTGGTGGCTTAGCTCAAGAATCTTTCTGCTCTCATTCAGACAAGCCCACCCAGACCCAGACTGCCTCATGGACCTGTCTGGTCTATGAATTTTCTCCCCTGTGCTCCAGGATGGAACTTCCCTTTGGACATCCCTTGCACACCTCTCAGCCAACATTTCACACCTGAACTTGGCTTATTCCTCCTGACCTTGCTCCTTCTCCTCTGACATGCCTGTGTTGGAGAGGGCACCATTGTCCCTCCAGCTCCACCGCCACCCCCCCCCACCAGAAGAAGGGGATGTTTTTGTTCTCCATTCTCCCTCCTCTCTCATAGTTGACCCTGTGGACCCCATCATCCTCATATCTCTCTGATTGGCCCCCTTTTCTCCACCCCTAACTGCCCAAGCTCAGACCTCACCATCTGGGTTTCCCAACAGCTTCCCCTCTAATCCATCATCCACCCAGATCACCTAGAATATCCTTTCCAAAATGCAAATCTTGCCATACCCTTCCTTTCATATGAAGCCCTCTGTGGCTCCCCACTGCCCTCTGTTTTGTCCAATCTCCTTAATTGACCACCAAACCCAGTCCCAATGGAACTCATCTCCTTGAACTCCCCCACCCACCCAGCACTTCAACCACATGGGACTTTTCACTGGTTCCTGCCCCCAGCCCCTGCCCAAGATGCCCTTCCTCCTCCTCTCCACCTGCCATCATCCACTCTAATATCACCTCCTCCAGGAAGTATCCTGAGACTGCCCACAGGATCAGCATTTCTTGCCCCCCCCCCCTTGTGCCCTAACCTGACTAGTTCACCCTCTCTCTGGCACTTGAAGTTCTCCTTGGTGCCCCCTCTCACCAACCAGACATTGAGCAGGGGCAGGCATTCTTATTTCCGTGTCCTAGACTCCCCAGCCTTGGCCCAAGCCTAGGCCAGATGCACAGAAGACCTTGGGGATTATTAATCAAACCAACATAAGGAAAAGCACCAAGCTCACCTCTGACCCAAGAATATGCCTGGGACAGGGGCAGAGGAAGCAGAAAAAGTGGGCCAACCTAGAGCAGGGGGCCCACCCCAGAGCCAGGGGAAGCACAACTGGAGTGGGAGAGGGGCATTCAGGATTGAGGGGCACCAAATAGGCTGAGGGGGTGGAGGGACTACAGTGGAGGCAGCTCAGGAGACAGGTGTGACCCTGGAGAAGTACTTTCCCTCCTCCACATTCCCAACTGGGAAGTAATCATAACCATCCCAGCCTGGCCAGGTCCCAGGGGCCCTGTGGAGTGGGGAAGACAATGATGACGATGAAGATGAAGTTCAAGGCAACAAAAACAGTATTAATGCCAACAAATGCTGGGCACCATCTGCAGGCCAGGCACAGTGCTGAGCACTTCAATGGCACAAACCCAACCAACTGTTGTCCCATGAGTTGGTGCTATTGCTGGTGTCCCTGTTGCACAGGTAGAGTTACAGAGGGCGAATAACCTGGCTGGGCATTCAGGGGCTGTGGATGAGAATAGTGCCCAGTGGGGGGGTCCCACCACCTAGAACCTCCACCCACCTTTTGCTCCTTGTCTCCAGGATGGCTCCAGCCATCCCTTACCTCCCCCAGGAGCCTCCTTAATGTTCCTGTCTCAGTGCACCATGACCCCTTCAGGAAGGCCTCCTTGATTATTCCAGCCATACTGACCTCCCCAGCTCAGCCCCCTGAGTTTGCAGTGTGGTTTCCCCACATCGCCCCAGTTATATGTACCTGGTTGGGCACCAGACCACCGCAGATGAGATTGAGACTCTCAGGTCCACCCAAGACAAGGGCTCAGGAGGGTGGGTACCAGGACTGCTGTGCCCTCGCAGCACAGCGCCCAGGCCCAGGCCTGCCAGTCTTACCTCTTCTTAGTAGGGGTGATCTCTGCTGGTCTCTTCTCCTGCAGGACGACAGCATTCCCACCGGCAACGGTGGCTTTTCTTCCCATCAGGGACACCAGCTCCTTGGGGTGGGCATCCATGGCTAATACACAGTCACAGCACAGATACTCAGGTTAAGGGGCAGTAATGAGCTTCCCCTGTGCCCCCTGCTTACACACCTAGGAGGGGAACTCACTCTCTCCCTTCCCAGGCCACCAACTCTTCTCAGGGAGACTGTGCTTGAAGCTTTCCCTGCTCCCTGCTCTGGCACCCTGTGCCTGTGGGTCCTAGGAGAGCCCTGCAGAGCCTCCAGGTACAGACCACCACGCCCTGAGCCTCTCTCAGGCCGTCATCTCAGCCGCACCCACCTCCAGGTGGACTCCTGAGAAGATACTCTGCTGCCCCAGTGCTCACCTCTGGTTTTGTGCTCGGAGCTGTCCTCAAGAGAACAGGACTCATCACCTCCTTTGCTGCAGACACTATGCTCCTAATAACACAGCTTCAACCCCTCTGCTTTTTGGATTTCTCTACACCTTGGTGGTCTCTGCAACTAACACACTGATCCTCAGAGCAAGGGAGCCCCCTCCCCAGGGACAGAGGAGAGGAGCAGCCCCTCCATCCAGAACTGCTTTACTAATGCTCAGCTCAGTACAGTTGGATCCTGTGCTGGGCTGGAAGGGAAATGCTGGAATGAGGGGCTGATGCATCTTCTGAGGAGACAGTGGAAGGAGGAAGAGAAATCCAAGCAAATGGATGGTCTGAGCAGAGACCAGCAGTCAAAAAGTTGAGTGAGTAGCAAGGAGCTGGTGTGGCCAGAAAGCCTGGGCTGGTCATGGGGAGCCCTGACAGCGAAAGGCTTGGGAGCAGGATGGGCCAGGCTGGGAGGGCCTGGAACACCAGGCAGGAGCTGTAGCAGATCCCAAGGCAGCGGGGGACACAGGAGACAGCCACCTTAGAGAGAACAGGCTGTGTGTGGCATGGGGACGTCAGAGGCCAGGGTTCCAGGGGGAGGCTGCTGTGGGGAAGGGTTGGCTGACCATATAGGGGGAGATGGTGAAGGGGCAAGGGTTGTGTGGACAAAGGGTGACTCTGAGGTTGATGGGGACAATGCTCAGCCTGAGCAGCCCTCAGAGAACTCCCTCCAAGTCATGAGGGTGGGAGGGAGGTGAGGGACAGATTTCTGTAAGAAGAGACCAGTTGGGGGAGTAGAACTAGGGCCACCAGTGATTCTGCCCCAAATAAGAAAGCTTCCTGGAGGAGGTATCTGGAGCAGGTTGTCATCAGACTGGAGTAAGGTTTAGAAATGTCACAACCCCCCTACACACATTAAAAGTGAGCAACTCAGGAGGGGAGGAGTCATTCAGTAGAGGCCTTTGCCCCTGAGTTCAGGCACCTGGAGGCAGGGAGCTCTGAGGAGAGGCCTCAAGGCCGAAGGGCCCAGCAGCCCAGCGAGAGATGATCGAAACAGCCAGATGCACAGACATGCAGGCCAAGAGTGAAGGAGAAGGATGAAAGGCATATCTCCCACACCTCCCTGGGCCTCTGGCTTCTGTTCTGAGAAATGGGCTAACTGGTCCCCGAGGACCCTGTGTCTCTACACATGCCACCTGGCTGCTCCACCCTCTTTTCCCTGGGCCCATGAGTGTGGGCGAGTAGTGGGCAGCAAGGGACAGAGGTTCAGGAGAACCCTGGACTAGGAGTACGGCAGCTGTAATTAGCTCCCTGAGTCACCCTAAAATCTCAGTGTTCTCACCAGCTGGACTCTCTCATTGCCTTGGCATCCCTGTCTCCAGAGCAGGCTTCCACCTGGGAAGTAGGAGGTTGTGCCTCCCAAGCAGTAACACCAACTGGAACGGCCTTTCCTTGGAGATGAACAAGGCCCACAGCCACAAGAGAGCACCCACACCTGCAGGCCCAGCACCTGTGGAATGCCGGGACACAATCCCGCTCAAGCTCTGGAGCCACCTGACCCTATCCTGAAGTCCCACCACACCCGTGCTCTAGAGAGGCACATCCCTGGGCCTGCTAGGAAGACAGGAGCCTTACCTCTGGCCTGGGCAGCTGTGAGAGTTCTCCCTCTGCCAGACACTCAAACCTCAAGGAAGGGTTCCTGGGTCCACCAGAAGCTGTGCTCTCAAACCCTCCCTGTGGCCAAGGGCTCGTGGCCAGCTTTGTTTCCCCTGCTGAGCCTCACACTTCTTCCCAACCCTAAGGAGCTCTCCCTGGGCTTCCCTGGGCTTTGAATGGCACTGGCTGCCTGTGTGGCAACTCACCTAGTGAGGTCCAGGTGGCAGTGGCTGCCCTTGCTTTGAGATCACCGAATGTCCCGGGCCCAAGGCCCGCCGGTGGGACTGTGGCTGAGGCAGCAGGAGGCTCTCATCACAGGGAGAGAGATGGCTGGAATGAGGCTTCAGAGGCAGAACTGGCTGGGCCACCTGCCCTCAGCACCAGGCAAGCCACACCCACCAGCTGGCTGCACTGCCCGCCCGCCCGCCCACGTGCCAGGCCTGAATCACCTTCACGCCTACCTGGCAGCCTCACCCTGACCCAGGAGAAGGTGAGGAGGCAGCAGGTGTCAAGGCCAATGTTCTTGTCTCAAACCTTCCCTCTCTTGTACTGGATGATTCACATCATGAGCCTCAGTTTCCCAACTGAGAAATGGGAATCAGTGCCTACTTCCCAAGGATGCTGTGAAGAGTCAGAGGTTCTGCTGGTGGGAGGGCTTAATAAACAGTCAATTGCTTTGTTCTGGCCCCTGGGAGGCCCCGCTGAGGCTCGACTGGGTGACCTCAGGGGGGCCAGCCCCAAGACTTGGTAGCAGTCCTTCAGAGCCTGGGATCAGGTCCCCTCAGAGACAGAAGTCCCCAGTCAATGTTCCCACTAGAAATGATGCACCACAGACCTTGGTGTCAGATAGCCTCGCCCATTTCTGACTGTATGACTCCGGCCAAGTCATTCTACCCAGCATCAGTTTCCTCATCTGTGAAACGAGCATCATAAACCCCCTTTCCAAGTTACCAAACTGCTATGGGGATTAAATGGGAGAACACAGAGAACGAGGCCCAGAGAACAGAAAGTACTCGATAGAGACAGCTATTAGCGATTATTGTTTTCATTGTGCTGATTCATTCTCCCAGCAACTGCCCTGGGCACTTGCATCAGGGAAGACTCTGTGCCCTCCCTACGCTCAGGCCACAGCTGTGAAGGGGCAGGGCCAGGCTGGTGTGGCCCTGCCTGTCTCCATGTCACCCGGGAATGACACGCCTGCTCCCGTAGGCAAGATGGGACTGGGATGGAGCAGGAAGTCTCTGCAGACAGGGACGGCGCCAGTGACTGGTGCAGCAGGGACTTCCTTGACCGCCATGGGACATGCCTCTTCATTCTTCGTCACCACAACCTGCCAGGCCTGGGGAGAGGCAGCAGGAGAGTCAAGCTTCTGACCTTGGGACAGCAGGCCCTGTGTCCAGGAAGGAGCAGAAAACCTGGCTTCGGGGCCAGCAGGCCTCAGGTGTGGCTGATGTAGGGGGTTGTTCTTACTGGTTAAGTCAAGGGGGGTCCCGAAGCTCTCATGCACACAATTCAAAATCTCATCCCTCCCCGAAATTCCACATTAAAGCCCATTCTGGGACCAAGCATAGTTCTCCCTGTCTTACTCAGTTAATTGCCCCTCCCAACTGAGTCCCTCACCCCTCCTGGCTTGCTTCTGACCAAGAGCCCTGGGGGTGAGGCTGCTGCCAAATTCCAGTGTTGATGCTTTGCCTGGTGTCAGCACATTTTTTCAAAGGCCGGGCTGGAGCTGGTTCAAAAGGCCTCCCCATCTCCCTCCCAAAAGGGAATGCACTGTACCCAACAAAGAGTAAGGGAGCCCCCTCTGCTGTGGGAGGGAGCAGGGGCCACATCACCAGACAGACTCAGAGCCATGTCCCCCACTCCCACCCCAGACACATGGAATCACAGCTCTAGCCCATTTAGTGCAACACACGGTGGCAGTCCAGGGTGACAGGCAAGGCAGGGAAGCCAGGGACCAGCATGAGATTCAGAAATGGAGACGGTGGTCTCCTCCTCCAGGAATATGAAACTCTACCCCCACCTGGCACGTTGTGAGGACAGAAAGGACTCAGGCCACCAAGGGGGGAGGGAGTACCTCTAATGGGGAGGTGGGAGCTGAGCATTTGGGTTGAACTTGAAAGGAGAAAGGACAGGAGAGCCACAGGAGAGGGACTCAGAGGTCAGAGACCCCAGACGTTCAAGGAGTGGTGACACATTTGGGTGGCATTAAAACTCAGTGGGGTATCAGAAGTGCTCGGCCAAGTCCAGCTGCAGCCCACTGACTAACCCCAGGCCACTGAGTCAGCCTAGACCCCTGTCGCAAAGGGCTGTGCTGGCCTAGTCTCACAGGCACGGGGCACAAGGCCCTGCTGAGGACACTATGGTCATGTGGTCAGGCGGGAAGAGAAGTGACCGGCTGGGTTGAGCCAGCATCTCATGCAAAGCCAGTGCCAGCTGCAGCTTCCAGGTGGGACTCCAGACCTGTGTTTGGGGCCCACACAGCACAGCAGCAGAAGCGTGGAGCCAGGAGTCCTGCCTCTTTGTTCCAAGCCTGGTCCCCCCTGCAGAACTGCAGAACTGAGCTTTGCCTGCTGCACCTCC
>PVIA01019625.1:0-10198 GCA_004024845.1 Tonatia bakeri | reverse complement strand
CTTTTATACATGTGTCCTTTAACTTTGATCCTATAAACCCCTCCCCCTCTCCCCCCAAATCCCTCTTCTCTCTCCTCTGGTCACTCTCCACCTGTCCTCTAATGCAGTGTCTTTGACTATACCCTGCTTCTTTCTTTGTTTTGTTGTTTAGGTTCCTGTTAAAGGTGAAATCATATGGTATTTATCTTTCACTGCCTGGCTTATTTCGCTTAGCATAATGCTTTCCAGTTGCTATTTCTATTTATATGATGACTTGATGATTACCTCTTTAAGTTGGGTGCCTATCAATTTCTTGTCTCACACATAACTGTATCTGCATAGTGAACAATACGAGTTGCTTATTTAGTTGATTGGCTGGCCACATAATTATAATTTGAATAGGGTAATGACCATTTTTGCCAATATTTCACACATGCAAGAAAATTATTCCTAAACAGAGAGTGATAAAAAAAAGTGCATATTCAAATTTGTTATTGCCTGAAGAAAAGAAAAATAGAGTCATGGGTCTACAGGGAAAAACACAAGGCATTTTTACAGATTCTAGCAAAATAGACTACTTGTGTCCAAAGACGTACCTAATACATATTAGATCAGGATGTCAGGAATTGCAGAGCATTCTTTAAGGTTTCACTTTGCCTGAAAAAACTCAATGCTAGTTACACTAGCCATTATAGTTGTATATAGGTGTAGTTTTTTTTTTTTTAAGTTTTTGAACTTTTCTTAGGCAAAAGATTTTTCTCTTTGGGAACGTTCAATAAAGGGAATACATCATGTGTATTTGTTGTACTCATACAACAAGTACAGAAAACAATTTATAAACTCTGCAAATATCATGACTAAAAATTTAACTGTGTACCATAAAAATCAAACCCATTTAATTATGAAATGGAAAAGTAATATGAGGCAGGAGCCATGAGAAATATTAGGTGTACTAGCTCATGGGCACACAGGGTATCCAGAGCATATGTGCAAAGCATCTTGGTACTGAAATGATTGGCATATGAATAAAAATAATAAACATTACAAATATTCATAAAATCAATCTAGTGAGTCTGATCATGAATGTTTCTTTTCTCTAGTCATAGATTCATTGAAATTTAATTAAAAGAAACTTACGAAGTGTCTGCACTGATTCTCACTTTAGATATGAGAAAACTGAGGGCTAGGAAGTAATGGACAGAGTGTTCGTAGTTGTATTTATGTTTCATGGTTTCCTATTCCATGTTTTTTCCAAGTATCTCTTATAACAGACATCTGTTGAACTCACCCAAAATATCACTAGAAGATTTATTAAGAATGTAAAGTTAAGTTTATTAAGACTTAAACACAGTAAGGGTCCACACTATCTGGATATCTCACCAATATCTCAAGATGGTGAGATATTTGTAGGGCTTTTTAATATGGTCTCATGTAGGTTAAAAAAGTTCTTTCAGTGGGGGGAACTTATCTGAGTAGGGCAAAGTTTGTGATACATCTTTTAAAAATGTATTTAGGATCAGTTGACAGAATGATTGTATGAAAGTGTCTTCATAAGCAAATTGTAGTTGATAAGTAGTAGACAAGTTGTCCAAATGAATAGACTAGTATATTTGAAAACTCCGTCTGTGAGGATTTCCTGAATGAAACAGTAAGTTATTTATTGGTTTACAGTATCTCTGTCTCACCCAGAGGTTTCCTGGAAAGCACAACTAAGTCAAATTGACTTAGATAATCTACATTCTCATAAAGTCATTTTAATATATGAGCTTAATTCTCATATGTTTATGCTCATTCTTCAGCACAAGCTGTACCTAGACTGGAATGATGCCCCTCAGTTCACTCCACACCATGGTTCAAAGAGTCACGAATGCACATCAGGTTCCCAGTGATGGTTGTTTAACAACCACATATGACACAGTTTGTTTTTGTTGGATAATTTTGTGTTGGAATATTGTATGGACAATAGATGACAAGTAGCATTTAAAACTCCAAAGATTACACATTTGAACACTGAAATGATGTGGCCACTGGCCTGCAGTGACCATGGAACACTGTGGATGGCTCGTCAAAACACAAGAAAAACATACACAGGGACAACCGGGTCCTGTGGAGAAATAGGGATGAGATAGCCATTCTCTCAAGTGGAGAATGCCATGGCCACTCTCTCTAGT
This sequence comes from Tonatia bakeri, assembly GCA_004024845.1. NCBI lineage: Eukaryota > Metazoa > Chordata > Mammalia > Chiroptera > Phyllostomidae > Tonatia > Tonatia bakeri. The sequence goes on along the minus strand of PVIA01019625.1, from coordinate 8,048 downwards.
GAAGAGTGCCCCGAGTCCCTGCCTGAGTAGGCTTTTATTAAGAATACAGACACAGTTTGTGGATTCCAGTTTGGCAGGGAAGATCAAACAAGTAGGTAATTTTCAAAGGTGGGGACAGTGGGACAGAACTCCTGCTGGGATTCTGGGCAGAGTTTGGGGTTCTATCACTTAAAAGACTACAGGACCTAAAAGGCTAGTCTCGTTTCCTGCCCATGCCTTCCTATTCTAATTCAATAACATCCTTCAGCAAGCAGATCTCACAGGATCTTGCATATTCTATGTCCCAGGCTTGATTATCCCAGGGGTCAGCTGACTCTGGTCTGGACTGCACCATTCCTGTTATTTCCATAGGCCTGAGTCGGGCAGAGGAGACAAAGGCAGCCAAGAGACTTGAATTTCTCAAAACTAAGAACAAGGACTCAGGCTTTGACAAAGCTGAGGGGGCATGGATTGATGTCGATCACCGCTTCATTTCCACAGCCCCGAGTCTCTTCTCTGTGGCCTCCACGAGATCTTGCCTGTCTTAGATGATTCCCCCCATGGGAAATCTTACCCGTCATTGGCTAACTGATTAAGCATTGGAGGCCAGGTACAGAACAGGCAGCATTCATGCCAGGGAAATAAGTTTTGTCTCCTTAGTGGCTCCTGGTTCAGAGATCTCTCACTCAGCCTTCGCCATGGGGGGTTACAGCTTCCTGAGGCCAGGCAGGGCAGACCCCAACCCTGAAACACAGAAACACAGATAAATACTAAGAAAAGGATTATTGTAAAGTATTTTAGTTTACTTCAGATCAGGAGACAAAACTTATTCCCCAAATAAGCAGGAAAATAGTTCATATTTGCAGTCCAAAAAGCTGACAGAATCCCATATAAGAATACTATGAAAATATCCAATTTTTCTTAGTAACTTGTTTCATGGTATTATTAATAGTAGTAAAAATTTCAGATGTAGATGGGAGTGCTCAAGTGCCATTGTCTGTGGCACATGGTGATGGGGCTCAGAGCCTGAGCCACTGATTAGAGGTGGCTGGGCTGCTGGCACCTCAGGCCCAGTCCTCAAAGGAGACCCTGGGGGCCCCCAGTGGCAGCAGCGCACTTGGTGGCCATGGCTCCATGGTGGTGTTGGTCTATGGAGCTGGAAAACCTCATGGTCAACTTGCTGTTGAGGAAAAAGCCCCAAGAAAAAGATGATGGCAGTCTTTGTGACTGGCAGCCACCAGGACAACTTCTCTTCAGGAAATTATGTGATTTAAACAAACAAACAAACAAGCAACCAAAAAAATATTACCTGAGGCAGTGTATTGAATTCCTGGATGTGGTGTCAGAATATGAAGTGGTCATTTGTGAGAACCAAAGAAATTGTGGACTATTAGACGCATTCTTCGCTAGCGAGAATACGGAAGCCTGTATCACACTTACTTCCACGTACTATGAGAGAATGTAGATCGAGACTGAAGGATAATTCTTCCAAAGAAGTCCTTGAGTAATGTAGGAGAGCTGTTCATAGCCATTTAATTGAAGAACCATTTAAAGAACACCAAGAAAGTCTATTTTTTCTCAGTTTTTACAGTGGAAAGGAGTGGAAAGGCGATCATAACAAAGAAAACATATAGACCTTACATGGATTCTAAGAAAGGCAGATTTGGAGAAGTTTTGAGTAGGAGCTACAAGAAAAATCAATGCCTGTTAAAAACTAAAAGGAAAAAATACAAATAAAGAGGAGGGAAGGTGGGTCATGGCACTGAGGAAAGAATCCTAGAGAAAGAGCACAGTAGATTTGTGCTCGTTTATGCTACACTTATAAAACCAGATTCCCTGTGCTTGGTGTGACCACTATGAATGGAGGGACTTGGAGTCCTGCATCTACATCGTGGATAGCCCCAGTTTTGATGAGCGGAGAGCTCTTATCTATGCTGCAGATTGTGCTGTGGCTTGGGGGGCCTACAGAGAGAAAGGGTTGTGCACAGGGAATCAAAGCCTGAGAATATCTCCTCCATGATCCAGGAAAAAAAAATCTGGATTTCTCATTTTGGGTTAGTCATGGAGATCCCATGAAGTAGAGACAATTTGGGAAAAGTTGGAACAGTCAGCTACATGACTCCCGAAGTTAACAATAATGAAAACTATACATTCCATTCTGACTGGTGGGGACTTGGCTGTCTGAGATATGAAATAATCCAGGGACATTCTCCATTCATAAAATTCAAAGAGAAAATCAAATAGGAGGAGGTGGAATGGTGAGTGAAGGACACTGAGGAGTATTTCAAGAAGTTTACAGTGTAAGCCTAGTCCATTTTCCAGACGTTAATCAATAACAATCGCAAGAAGCTCCTGGGCTACAAGGACAATGGAGTAGCTAGAGTGAAATGTCACCCTGGGTTGAAGGACATTAGGTTCAAGAGGCTGGAAGCAGTGTTAGTCCCCATTCTGCCCCGATCCACTTGTGGTTTGCTGCAAGGATGCCCTGGACATCCTAGATGTATCTGCATACCACAGAGGACAGACAACTCACAGGGTATGTCTCCGTCTCCTGATAAAAGTGAAATCAAATCTGTGTGTTTTGAGGACATCAACAAAAGTGAAAATAAGGAAATGGTGGCATTAGATTTAGAAGATAAAACTGTCAATAGTTCCCAAACCACAGAAAGATGAACTCTATAGATTCCTCAGGAGAGAGGCCACACTGACCCTGGAGCCAGCCAGTGAGAAGGAAGGGCTGCCCAGGAGACTGGGATGCTCACTGCATAGAGCCCAGGAACATGAGCTCTTTATGTATCCTATTTGTAAATCCCATAAACTTGAATGACACGTCTTCACCAAAAATTCAGATATAAACAGTGATATAAGTCCAAAATTCTTCCCTTAATATAAGTGACTTTAAGAGGCTAATATTGTGTCCAGGGCAGTTCTGTTCTGAAACACTGCCTTCTTGGCCTCTAAAACTCCTTTCGTGTAGGCTATAACAAGAGACAAAAAAAGGATAGTACATAATGATAAAGGGATCAATCTAATAGGAGGTTATAACCCTCGTAAACATTTACACCCAACATAGGAGCACATAAATTTATAAAGCAAATATTGAAAGACATGAATGGTGAAATCAATGGTAATACAGTAACTGTAGGTTACTTTTACATCCCATTATCATCAATGGATAGATTATCCAGAAGAAAATCACAAGGAAACAGTGGCCTTATACAACATACTAGACTAGAGCTGTTTAATTGATATTTTTAGAGCATTAGATTCCAAGCCAGCAGAATATACATTGTTTTCAAGGACACATGGAACATTTTCCAAAATAGACCACATGTTAGGCCACAAATAAGTCTCAGGAAGATTTAAATTATATCAAGCATCTTCTCCAAACAAAATTGTATGAAACTAGAAGTCAATTATAAGAAGAAAACTGAAAAACACAAACACATGGATGCTAAATAACATGCCACTAAACAAGGAGCTGGTTAGTAAGGAGATCACAGAAGAAATCAAAAGATAGCTTGAGACAAAAGAAAATGAAAATATGACAAATGTCCTGAACAGATGAATGGATAAATAAAATGTGGTAGAATATTATTCTACCACAAAAAGGAATAAAGTGTTGATATATGCTACGAAATGAATAGATCTTGAAACATTATGCTTACTGAGAGGACACAAAAGACTTCATTTTCTATCATTCCATTCTTATGTAAGTCCATAATAAGGGAATATATACAAATAAAAAGTAGATTCATGCTTGCTCAGGGCTAGGGAGCAGAATAAAGGGGAGGGGTGGTGAGAAAACTACAGGGCACTGTTTAATTTTCTGAGGTAATGAAAATGTTCTGAAAATGACTATTGTGATAGTTGCACACAGTAACAAATTTACTAAAAACTGCTCACTGAGTTATAGACTTTAACTGTGTTAATTCTATAGTATGTGAATTCTATCTCCATACAGCTGTTAAAATTAAAATAATCATTATCCCTAACATACACTGTTTAGCTACTCTGAATTCAGGTCTTCTCCACAAAAGCCTTTCAGTCCACTTCATTCTTAATAAAAGCATAGGTGAAATAGGGAAAGAAAGAAAGCCCCATGCTTATAAGATACCTTGACTAACAGCAGATAAAGGGATCTTTACCAACATGTTTATAGATAGGAATATAAATATTTTCAGTGTAAATGAAGAGATAGGAGCATTAAATTAAAGATTTTAGCAAAGAACCTATAGTCTTCCATGCTTTGAAAAAATTCAATGTAGAATTTTTGCAATCTACAATCTTTCAAATATTTTGGCATAAACTTTGTCTGTTTCCTTTAAATAATGTGCATGTTTACATCTCTCCATTGAAAAAACTGGAACGAAAAAGTTGAAAGGGAGTATTAAGAGGATAAAGGGGCATTATTAGTAAATACACTCCATAGAGTTTTTTGCTTCCTGATAAAAACAACAGTAAAGCAACAAGAAAAAAAGATAGTTTTGTGTGAAACAGGAAAATTTGAATATGGATTCATGTATATGTCTTATATAACATCTCCATAACACCTAACCAAATAACAGATATTCTTTAATACTACTTATTAATTGCATATATAAATGCAATTTTATATGTGTACACACATAAATAAATTTGGGGAGTGAATAGATGAGACATGATTCGTAAGTAGTAATGATATCTGAAGCCAGTCAATGAATGTGAGAACGTTTATTGTAGTGTCTTTCTTCTCTTGATTATGTTTAAAATTTTCCATAATAAACTATTTTTAAATAAATGTGCTATTACTCCTAATGTCTATTTCAAAGATATTTTACAGAGCTTTTCTGTCTTAAATAGCATTGGTCAAGTTCAAATACCTACTGTAAATCTCAGCAAATTATTTCTCTCTGTTCATATCTCTTTTGAAAAGTACAATAATCATTTATATGAACTTAAAAAATAAATTAGCAGTCACCTGACTTATAGTCATTTCTCACATGTTAACACGGAAGAGGGATAAGAATTGCTCAGCTCTGGGTAAAGGTGAAAGTGTTTTGCTAATGAATCAGTCTTTGCACATCGGTAATACTGTACTTTTCAGCTGCACTTGTAGTTTTGAAAAAAAAAAAAAAACTTTGAAATGCCAAGAACGTGACTAACCCTATTCAACACATATGTTACTAGCCCACCCACCTTTCTCCTATCCCAACTAATTCTACCGTGGATAAAATGTAATTCCAGATAAGCAATGCTACATTATATTCCTAACAGTACTGCACTGCTTTGTTTTCATCCTAGTGTGTTCTAGTCAAAGCTTTCCAACTGGTAAGACACTGCAGGAAATCTGGGAGTTTTCATATCCTGCACTGCCAACTTCAATAACAATTATGGTCATTTGAAATGTATTGTATTTGGTTACCCATTCCCCAAAACATCTTTCAAATGATAAAACCAAGCTGTGCTCTGAAAGCCAAGAAAGCTTGTAAAGATAACCTGGGATTTTATGTCTGTGGTTAATTTAAAAGTGAAATAAAGTGATATTACCTAAGTTGCTTAATTTAAATCAACAAATTATTTTTTAATATTTTATTTATTTTTAGAGAGAGGAGAAGGGAGAAAGGGTGAGAAACATCAATGTGTGGTTTGCTTCTTGTGCACTCCCTACTGGGGACCAAGCCCACAACCCAGGAATGTACCTTGACTGGGAATCCAACCTGCAGCCCTTTGTTTTGCAGGCTGGCACTCAATCCATTGAGCTACACCAGCTAGAGCTGTACATTTTTGTTTTGTTTTGTTTTGTTTTATATCTCTATGGCTCTTTATAAAGAGGGTTTTCCCCAAGAATTGCAAAGAAATGGGGTAAAAAAGGCAATACCTTGTGGTTGAGAGCATATGCATTTGAACTGGTTTGCTTCTCGCTTTCCTCTTTAAGAACCAAATGGCCTTGGGAAGTTATTTAACTGCTTGTCTGTCCTTTCTTTGACTGGTAAGAGCAGACCCTGTAATACTTTTAATGATAGGTTTTAAATAATGACCTCTCCAGTTTCCTCCACACAACTATTTGCATTTATTAATGTACAGGAGCCATTTTTGCTTAAAAAAAAAAAGAGTTAAAACACGTTTGATTGGAAGAGAAAGAGACTTGTATTAGTTAATATAATACCAACTGTTATAAAAAAATGCCAAAACTGCGAACTGTTTAAAACAAATGGATGCTTATTTTTCACTCTGTTAAAATGTGAGAAGTTATCCCATACCTATGGGGGGCAACTGTCTGAGTGGTCCTTCAGGGACTCAAGCCTGCTTTCATCTTGTCATTGCACCACCACTGGTTCTTGTTGTTGCCTTAAGTACCAGGATCCAAATGGAAGATGAGAGAAAAGTGTGTGAAAGTCTTATCTTTGTGTTAACTGCCTCAGACAAAAAGGGAAGCACATCCCTTTTGTTCACATAGTATTTGTCAAAACTTACATGGGCTCACCTAGAAGTAAAGGGGATTGGGTAATGATACAGTCTTCAGCTAGACAACTCCACAACATAAAAAGTAATCACAAGTCTTTGATGATCAGCCAGCTGTCTCTGACACATGAAAATTCAAGGAATACATTATGTGTGTTCAGTTTTGTCACTAGCTGTGTATGGGGAACATGCCTTAACTAGTGCAGAGTATATTCCATGTGATTCAATTTGCATGAAATTTGAAAACAGACAAAGTAATCTATCATTATAAACATAAATATAATGATTACTTTAGGGAGTTAATATTTGGGATAGAACATTAGAAAGGACTTTCAGAGTCTTGGTAATCATTTTTTTAAAAAATAATAATATTGTGCCCTGGCTGGTGTAGCATAGTGGATTGAACATAGGCCTGTGAACCAAGGGGTCACTGGTTCAATTCCCAGTCAGGGTATATGCCTGGGTTTCGGGCCAGGTTCCCAGTTGGGGGCATGTGAGAGGTAACCACACATTGATGTTTCTTTCCTTCTCTTTCTCCCTCCCTTCTCTTCTCTCTAAAAATAAATAATTAAAATCTTTAAAATAAATAAATAATTAAATAAAAAATAAAAACAATAATATTGGTTAAATGGATATCATTCTATAAAATTCATAACATATTTTGCTTTAAAATTAATACATTTTTATAAATTAAAATAATGCAGTGGGCATATTAGTATTGATTACAGGAACAAAATACAGTAGTGTAGTGTAATACACTCTGAGCTAAGTCTCAGGTCCCAAGCTGCTCACCCAAAGGCAATTGCAAAAGCATTTCTAGCTAAGTGGAAAGAGAATTCAAGCAGTTTGGGAGAGAATATTCTATTTTGGAATATTGTTAAGAGGGTCATTACTTAGTCCAGGGAAGCAATAAATTTTGGGAAAAACATGAAGAGCTCATAAAATGAGAGGGGTTGATTAACTCTTGGTAGAGGGAACATGTTTTAACTGTGCTCTCTATCTTTAGCTTCATTTTTCTCTATATTAAGCATATACTGAGAAGTTAAAATGCATAATATCATGAGATGAGGAGCATGTAAAATGTTACAATATCATGTCTGCCTATGTTCACATATTTCAATAGAGGAATTGCTATTTTTATCATATATTTGCAAATTCTTTAAAAAATATTGTGGTGAATACGCACTATCAGTTATATGCTAGAAGAAATGCCTATTATGTAAGGTCACAATAGAATTTTTGTTTATGGTTTATGATTTATAATTTTGAAGTACACACTTACCAAGAAAGACTTTTAAAAACACAACAACTTTGGACAAAGCATATACTAAAAATCATTTGGCCACACCTTTCTTTTAAAAAGGAAATACATTGTTTTGTTGTTTAGGTTCCTGTTGAAATCATATGGTATTTATCTTTCACTGCTTGGCTTATTTCGCTTAGCATAATGCTTTCCAGTTGCATCCATGATGTTGCATAGGGTAGGAGGTCCTTCTTTCTTTCTGTTGCATAGAATTCCATTGTGTAAATGTACCATAGTTTTTTGATCCATTCATTTACTGATGGGCATCTAGGTTGCTTCCAGCACTTAGCTATTGTAAATTGTGCTGCTATGAACATTGGGG
>PVIA01019624.1:0-10199 GCA_004024845.1 Tonatia bakeri | reverse complement strand
AAGTTATGCTTCTTCTCTCCCAAAGAGCCTGGGACACATGACCATTACATTTTAATTGATGGCCACAGACCCCTGTGACAGACACTTTCTGAACCATACACTAGCAAGAGGATTTTAAGGAGACTCTGGTATATTTCAAATGAACAAAAATGATCTTCAACAACAAGTTGCAATTATATTATGCAGAAAATTATATAAAAATTTGGAGGTCAGAGGCTTGCAATCAGGAAGCCACAGTCTAAAGGTCTCTGGGTCACAACAAAACTGCCTTCCACACAGTGGAGGGAAACACAATTAAATCTCTTACAGCCAAGACTCAGTTTGCATCTTCATTGGTTCCTGGAATTTATAAAGAGGTGCAAAATACCTGAGGCTCCTGAACAGAGCCAGGATTAGATCTCCCAGAAGGCTGTGCTTCTGGAGATATCCACTGAGACATTGTATTTTTCTTTATGGTCACCTTAACTTTCTTCATATATAATCACTAAGAAAGAGGTGTGTTCTTGACCCTACAACATGGCTGTTGTCACCTGATTTAGCCTGATTAGTTACCTAAGTGCAGAGGAACTGACATTCATCACATAGTTTGCTCTAATGAGTATTTTTTTGATAAAACATAAGATGGGAGTTTTAACAGCCTCTTGAGGTTAGGAAGCCTCACCCACACACTTCATTTGCAGTCTTTCTAGTTTTGAGTGGTGTCCTCTTCTTCAAGAGATACTGAAAAACTGAAGAGATCAAACTTAACTCTATAAAGTGTGAGGGCATTTCTAATTCTGAGGGCATCAGTTTGAACTAGGACATTTGAGCTAAAGCCTTAGTTTTGTTACTAAAGTTTCCAATTATATCTTAACAACCAAAAGAACAGAAATGTCCTGAACTCATGCTAATAAATTTATTGATATATAAATAAGAATACTCAAGATAATTTAGATATCTTTTGAAAGACATCAAAGAGAAAGGCCAAGAGCAGTGTTGCCACTCACATGGGTGTCCTCATGTCCATTCCCATTGTCTACAACTGTGTCCTGGTGCCTCCACATGTTTGCATGGAGAAGAGACACTGCTCAGACTCTTTACACACTTCACCTGCTCCCATTGGTATCACAGGACCACTGCCCATCCTCTGAGGGACACAGTGTCACTTCCTCTGTGGACACGGTACACATGTGACCAAACTAAAACGGTGTTGGTCTCAAATGTGACCTTAAATCAACAGTAATGGCAATGTAAGCTCACATTTTTTAGTGTATATTGACTCATTGCAAATCTTTTAAGAGTTATTTACTCTCAGAAAAAGTGTTTAATGATGCAAAAAATTTATTTAGGGTTTAACAACATATTAGGGGAAGGGGGGTCACTCAGATTTCACAGTCAGCACAAGGGGTGCACTTTCAACAAAACTAACGGTGTTTGAGACTTCACACTGGTAATTCCCAGCATCTTCTCTCTTGACGGGGTCTATGGTCAGGCTTCTGTGGTCCTCGGACAGCTTCATTCTCTCTGTGAGCTGCAGATTCATGCCATTGAACAACCACTGGGTAGAAATTGCATTTGAGTAACAGGTCATGACCACAGTATCCTTATTCTCTGTGACTGTGGTGTTGCTGGCTAGGAGGATGGGTGCTCTCACAGGCTCTGTGGAGAAACAGAGAATATGACTAACAGAGTAGGCTTGAGACATGGAGCCATGCTCCTTCCTCAGAGATCTCCACCACTCACAGTCCACAGTGAGCCATGTAAAGGTCACCAGAGTATGGTCCTGACATTTGCAGAAGGACAATTGTCTAAGTTCAAGTGACAATATGTAAGGAGAGAGCTGCAACTGCCCTCTGGCCCTGTATAACCTCAGGGTGATTCCTTTTATAAAAAATACACTTTATTGATTATGCTATTATAGTCATCCCATTTTTTCACCCCTTTATTCCTCAGTGCCCTGCACACCCCTCCCACCAGCATTCCCCCGACTTAGTTCGTGTCCGTGGGTTATACATATAAGTTCTTTGGCTTCTCCATTTCTTAGACTCTTCTTAACCAGAAGAGTCCCCTGTCTATTTTGTATCTACCAGTTATGCTTCTTACTCCCCGTACCATTTACCCATTCTACTCCCTCCAACTCCACTGATAAACCTCCATATAATCTTCATTTCTATAATTCTGTACCTGTTCTAATTGTTTGGTTACTTGTTTTTTGTTAGGTTCAGTTGTTAGTTATGAGTTTTTTGTAATTTTACTGTTCATATTTTCAATCATCTTTTCCCTAGATAAGTCCCTTTAACATTTCATATAATAAGGACTGGGTGATGATGAACTCCTTTAACTTGATCTTATCTGGGAAGCACTTTTTCTCCCTCCCATTCTAAATGTTAGCTTTGCTATATAGAGTAATCTTGGATATAGGTCCTTGACTTTCTTTACTTTAAATACTTCTTTCCAGCCCCTTCTTGCAAGCAAGGTTTCATTTGAAAATTCAGCTGACAGTCTTATGGGAACTCCTTTGTATATAACTATCTCCTTTTCTCTTATTGCTTTTAAGAATCTCTCTTTATTTTTAATTTTGGGTAATATAATTATGATGTGCCTTGGTGTGTGCTACCTTGGGTCCAGTTTATTTGGGATTCTGAGCTTCCTTGACTTCCTGGAAATCTATTTCCTTTGCCAGCTTGGGGAAGTTCTTCATTATTTTTTTAACTAAGTTTTTAATTTCTTGCTCTTCCTCTTCTTTTTCTGACACTCCTGTGATTTGAATGTTGGAATGTTTAAGTTGTTCTGGAGTTTCCTAATCCTCTTCTCATTTATTTGAATTCTTATTTCTTCATTCTGTTCTGGTTGAATGTTTATTTCTTCCTTTTGCTACAAATATTTAATTTCATTCCCTTCACAGTTGGCTTCCTGTACATTTTTCTTTATTTAACTTTGCACAGCCTTCACTTTTTCCTAAATTTTGTCAGCATAATCAACCATTTCTGTGAGCATCCTGATTATGAATGTTTTAAACTCTTAATTCATAGGTCAGGTGTCTCTTTCTCACTTAATTCTATTTTTGGAGCTGTGATCTGTTCCTTGATTTGATCAATATTGTTTTTAGTCTCAGCATGCCTGTCACATTGTAAGGGGAAGAGCCTTAGGTATTTGTCAAGGCAGAGCAAGACAAGTCTCTGCATTGTGGCACTGTATATGGGGGAGTGGTCTGAGAGGGAACAATGCCACTTGCTTGGCACTTAGCCAGCATTCTGTCACTTCCCCTGCTACCCATAAGCAGTTTGGCCCTTCTGGTGCTGACACCCACATTAATATGGGCCTGCTCGGGCTGCCAGCTGCTACCTTGCCCACCCCAGCCTGGTAACTGCCACCCAGCCCACACAGTCTACTAGCTGCCACATTGCCAGGCATCCACTCACCCTGATTGCTCATCTTCACTCTTCCTACCAGTCTGAATGAATGTTTCTTCTTTAACTCCTTGGTTTTTGGACTTTCACACAGTTTGATTTTCTGGAAGTTCTGGTTATGTTTTGTTTTTAAAAATATTGTTGTCCTTCATTTGGTTGTGAGAGGAGGCAAAGTGTATCTGCCTACACCTCCATCTTGGCTGGAAGTCTCAGGGTGATTCCTTAACCATTCCTTCAGACATCTCTGTAGTTGTAGCACAAAAAGCCCCTTTCTAGCACATATGTCCCATAACCTCATCTTCAGGTACAATTTTTCTCTTATGAGTTTTTATTGATATTTTTGTAGAACTTTTTTGACTTCACAAAACATCAAGTCCCACTCCCTTATAGACTTTTATGTATATTGCAGAATGCAGGCTTGCCATCTTTTTCCATCTCTGGGTACAAAGGTAGTTTACAGTAAGTGAAAAAGCTTTTACCTTTTGTTAAATAAATTATTAGGCAGTAAAGACAGACCAAACCAGTCTTCATGACTGTAGACCTGGAATATTATCATCTAAAAGAGTTCTCTGTCTGAGCAACATTTTATTTCTTGACCTACTGATTCAATATCTTGGGAAATTAATCTCTAGAGACAAGTGGTTATGATTTTAACAAAGGCATTGACTCTAGGCATATAGTGAATAGAAGAAAACTATTCACTATAATAAAAGCTATATATAAATTCCCACTGCTAACACAATATTTCATGGAGAAACTAAAAAATCTTTACTAATATCATGAACAAGAACAGAATGCTCTTTTTTCCACATATTCAACATAGTACTGGAAGTTTGGACCACAACATTTATGCAAGAAGATAAAATTAGTTGTATCTAAATTGGTAAAAAAGAAAAAAACTGTCCTTCCTAAAAATATGACATAATCTTATATGCAGAAAACCCTAGAGTTTCTGACACAACACACACACACACTTCAAAATAACAAATAAGGGAAAGTTGCAGGACATAAAATCAACATTAGCATCACTTTCTTTTTTTGCAACAATAATGAAGAATTTCAAAATGAAATGAAGAAACAGTTCCATTTACAATAGCACCAAAAGACTAGAACATGTAGTAATAAACCTAATTAATAATGTAGAAAATGTGTACACTGAAAACTACCAAACATTTTTTAAAAATCAAAATAGACACATATCAATGGAAAAACATACATATTCATTTACTGGAAGACCTCAAACTATCTACATATCTGATACAATCACTATCACAATCCCAAGGTCTTCCTGTTAGAAATAGAAAAATCCATCCTACATTTCATAAGGAAATTCAATGAACCCAAAATTGTTGAAATAATTTTTAAAAAGAAAAAATGTAGGCCTAAGGTAAAAGGATATGAATGAATTCATTGGTTTAGGAATCCAAAGATTCCCTCACATGACCACAGAGGTAGAGAAATTAAGTCTGTGGCTAAGACAGACCTCAAGTGACTCTGATTAGCTGCTCATGTTCTGTGGAACTGCTTTAGTGACAGTATCTCTCTGTTTCTCAGTGTATTCTCAATGAATATTGTCTGCCAGGTTGTCAGTGTACTAACTGTAAAATACTTACACTGTCTGACCTAAATCTTGGGTTAGAAGAGCTGCTCAAGTAAGAGGCATCTGTTACTGATTGACTCCAACAGAGAATCCCCTGGGCTGATCCCTGGTGAATGAGGAGGTTCCAGGAGCATCTTTTTTTCTCAGTTTCTTTCTGGGGATGCTGATCATTTCTGAACTTTCCTGAGAGCCCCTACATAGTCAGCTATGCCCAAGGACATTGTCTAACTGTTCCATCCACACACAGACTCAGGTGATAGACCAAACTCCATTTCTGTCAAGATGTGCCTCTTAGGCATGAGCCCTGATGGGAGACTGGCTCATGAGACTTAGGGTTTGGGCACCCATTACTGTTGCACACTCAGCCCTTCTGAGGAAGCCAAACCCAACCTGGCATAGGCTCACCACAGTCCCTGGAGTTGAGATCCCTGGTGCAGAGTTCTTGGGAGGGGTTTCTGGGCTGAGCTCTGTAATAATCTCAGGGAGACTCTCAGACCATGTTCTGACCTAGTATAGCAAGGTCATTCTCAGGGTCAAGTTTCTAGGCAGGGGCTCAGGGCATTGAACTAAGACTGGTCTCCCTGTGCTGAGTTACTTCCATCAGACTGATCCTTCTGTCTGCAGGGCTGCAAGCTGGAAAGGGAACTGAGACCTTAGGAAGTTTGTCTATAGTCTGTGTGTCCTGCATTAAATGTCAAAATCCAACCTGAAACAAAGAGCAGAGGGCAATGCAGGCAGATCCAGGATTATCAGTCCTGTGTCTGAAGCAGAAGTCACCCCACCCAACACCCAGATGTCAGAAAATAATCACTCACCGTATACATTAAGCTGTCTATATCCTATTAGCTTTTTTAAAGGTGGACGTTCCAGTACTACGGTATATATTCCTGTGTCATTCATGGTGACATTCATTAACATCAAGGTCCCATCATAGCTTACGGCCACTCGTCCATATGCAGGACTTCTTACATGGTATACTGAGTTTTGTGTAAAAAATGCAATGATCCGATCTTCGTTCACACCTTTCCCCCGGTACCATTTAAGGCGTGCAGCATTGGGAATCTCACTGCGGATACGTAGAAGAACATCTTCCCCTTCAGAAACATTCTTTGACACAATAATCAGTTGTTCTGTGGTAGGCAGGCACCAGAAGTTTAAGAGTGAGACTAGGAAAAAATAAAAAAAAATCAATATTTGTATCTATGCTTGGAATGGAAAGATAAGGCCCTGAATCCTGAACAAGTCTCTTCATCTCTCAGCCTTGGTCTACACATCTGTGTGTCTCCCACGGTCAAGGTCAACAGCATGGTCCCCATTACTTCAGCACCTCTGAAGCTTTTATTTTCTCTGTTTTAAATGCTGTTCTCCAAGTGTTTGTCTTGCTCAACTGTTGTCTTTTCAGACACTTTCTGACACTCAGGAGCATTTTTTCAAAGGCACCTATGCTAACTTTCTCTAAAGATTTTCTGCTTTCATTTTCTGGCCCTGCTCTGAATTTTCATGGCAATTGTGGGTACCTGACATCACACCTGGATCTTTCTCTGTCCCTCTCTCCTCTATGGAACACGGGCTTTCTGGTGGCAGGGCTTGTCTGATCTTGTACCTCCAGTGACTGTGACAGACTGAAAATACAAGGGGTTGAATGAATAGGTGATCCCAGGGTCCTGTACCTCATTGGGGTTTTTGCCCATATCTGAGGTTAGTGGTAAAACAATTTCTAGCACCCATGGTTAAATTCTTCTCTGGAGTTTCCTGACATAAATCAATATTATTATCAGTTTTGATAATTCAAAACTCCATGATGTATAACAAGAAATGAAAAGCAATTAAGGGCTTTCTGACTCTCACGACTTCCAGATTACAACATTTTCCTCTTGCTGAGCCCCCTTCCTGAACCTATTCTGCTTCTTTCTCCTTCTCCCTCAGGTCCAAACAGAAGCATTCCCTCTTTCCTCGGAGCACTGGTCTCCTCAGCAGACCCCAGCCAGTCTCTGTGTCACATCCTTAGTCTACCCCAATGAATTATCTCCTACTTACCAACCAGCAGGAGCCCTTGCCAGTGGACAAGTCCTCTGTGGGTAGAGACTAAAAGATGCCCCATGGTGTCTACTGCCTGATCTGTGGCTGCCTCTTTGAGAAAAGCCTGAGGTTCTGTAAGGCTCACAGGCACCTCTGTCCAGAATGGTGCAATCTGCTGTATGTCCTATCTGTGCGCTGAGCTTTATTCTGTGGCATGTTTACTATTCTTGTCATGTGAGCTGGGGGCAGGGTCTGGGCTCAGGACCCTCCCACTCCCTGCCCCCATTTTTGCCACTCTTTTCCTTTCTAACCAGTTCTGATCCCCTGTATACTTGTTCCCTGGGAAACCTGAGGTCTCTCAATACCACACAAACACACAGGCACACATACACACAGGCACACTTACATACACACACTTGCATATGAACACACAGACATGAAAATCCACTCTCATGCTGAGCTTGGCAAAGCACAAGCCTGGGGTGTCCTGGTTGTGGGGTTCCCCCAGAGCTTCCTTTAAGGTGCACATTGGCTTTTCCCATATCACTGTCTCTTTCATATTTGACTTTTCCCTTCAGAGTGGGTGTTCTTGAGCTAACTTAGAGATTCCTGTCACAAGGGTGTCACTCCTGCTGTGCATTGGATCACCTTTGAAACTTTCAACATCATGATGCCGAAGGTAGATGTGGAGGTAGAACCACCTCTCCTGCTCTCCTATGCACAGGAGAGTCTCCAGATCCTTTTAAACCTCAGATTCTTATGGGGAAGAGGTACAGTGGGTCAGAGACTCTGCAAATCACAAACTCTCAGGATAGGTTGATATTCCTGGTTTTTAGGGTACACTTGCAAAAGCAGAACTGATGAGGCAATGTCTATCCCTGAGAGGATTGCCCATTCATCCTAACATTGGCCTCTGTTGTGTCTTGGTCTTTGGTATGTCAGCACTGCAAAAAGAGCCCTGGGTATCCTTTAAAAAGGGGGGATTATTTCATTTGTGACACTAAATACCGGCTGGGAATCCAAGCTGCTTGGTATTCTCAAATGCTCTGAGAAGGTTTTATTTCCTCCAGGCAGGAAGGTCACAGAGATGAACCTGTGGGTTACAAGGGGTAAAGCCCTACAGTAATTGCAGAGGGGACCCTTCTTCTATCTCAGGTTGTCACCAGACTGGCTTTTGCCTCCAGGGACAAAACACTCAAAACCAGAAGTCTAAACAGGACTGGCAGTTTGGGGTGTGAAGTGGGAGGGGTCCTGTGTGTCCCAGGAAGAAAGCCCTATGGGTAAAGGTCCAGTGCCTGTGGGCTTCCTGATGTGCAAGAGACAGTTTCAGCTAGTCCTTTCCTTTCCATGACTGTCAGCCTGTCCTTGTGCTCTCTGGCTGTTGGGACAACCTCTAATTTCTGCTTGGGAGGCTTTCTTGTGGTCACCAGACTTGTCCATGGATGATGCCAGGCACAGGACAGAGAGCAGCACAGAAACCCCTGGGAGAGGAGGTGTTCAATGACACTGTCTAAGGGAAAAAAAGGTGCTAATCTGTACAGCAATTTAATGAGTTTATCTGAGCCAAACTGACCTCATATGCCAGGGAGCATGTCTCAGATCCTGTGAAGAAAGGCAATTTTGCAGCCTGTTTCACACATTATAATAAAAATAGAAGGTGAACAAGGTTGCATAAAATCCATTAGAGGATTGTAATCAGACCTGTTACTCTTGTTATTCCCTTGTATCTGTAATATGTTTTCTTAGACTGAATTTAGGAGCCTGGGTATTGGCAACCCATTGGCAACTCTCTTTTTTGCTTTAATTACTTGTGCCTTATGATATATATAGATGTTGCTTTTCTTGTGATTTGCATTTGAAAAGAGCGAATAGCAGGTTTCACAGGCTTAACAACAATTTGGTTCTAAAAACAAAAGGGGGACATGTTGGGGGCCACCTTGCCTGGTGTCAGGAAGCTGTAATCCCCGTGGCTAAGGCTGAGTAAGAGACCTCCGAACCAGGAGCCACTAAGGACACAAAACTGATTTCCCTGGCATGAACGCTGCCTGTTCTGTGCCTGGCCCCCAATGCTTGGTTAGTTAGCCAATGACAGGTAAGATTTCCCAAGGAGGGAATCACCTAAGACAGGCATGATCATGTGGAGGCCTCAGGGAAGGACTTGGGGGGCTGTGGAAATGAAGGGGTGATCGACATTGATCCCAGCCCCCTTGGCTTTGTCAAAACCTGAGTCTTTGTTCTCAGTTGTGAGAAATCCAAGTCTCCCAGCTGCCTTTATTTCCTTTGCCTGACTCAGGCCTGCAGAAATAACAGGGAGGTGCAGTCCAGACCAGAGTTGGTGGACCCCCAGGGTAATCAGGCCTGGGACATAGAATATGCAAGATCCTGTGAGATCTGCTTGCTGGAGGATGCTGTTGAATTAGAATATGAAGGCACGGGCAGCAAACAAAACTAGCCCTTTAGGTCCTATAGCCTTTTAAGTGATAAAACACAAAATCTCAGCCCAGAATCCCAGTGGGAGTTATGTCAGCCTCTTTGAAAATTACCTACTTGTTTGATCTTCCCTGCCAGACTATAATTCACAAACTGCATCTGTATTCTTAATAAAAGCCTGCTTGGGCGGGAAAACAAAGAGAGAGTGGCCGTTTCATCCCTAATTCCCCACAGGACTCAGTTGTCCCTGTGTGTTTTTCTTGTGTTTTGACTAGCATCTGCAGCGATGGATACTGCTGGCCAGTATCCACTACAGAAGATGAAAGAAAACAGCAGGGAAATCTCTAGAACTGGAAAAAAGGCAAAATGCAGACACACATAATTTTTTCATTGGTGGGCAGAGGATAATTAGCATTTACAGGACACAGAGAAGGTGTATGGGGACCAGACAACATAAAGGATGCTGTGGTCTCATACACTTGTCCCAGACTCTATGCCTTTGACAGGTCCAGGACACCAAATCATGCTGATGTGTCAAACGTATGCTACCCAAGATGCAAAAAAAAAAAAAAGAAAGAAAGAAAAAGAAAAGAAAAGAAAAAGAATCAGGGCTCACTTAAGGCAAAGACAGAGCTTTGCTAAGGAAAATATATGCCTAGGATGTAACAACTTACCATCACCTGGCCAGTTAGAAATTTCTGATCAGAATATCCTGTGAAGCTTTTCAAGCCTGCCATGTAAGTCATTTCTGTGCCCCTGTC
>PVIA01019623.1:0-10222 GCA_004024845.1 Tonatia bakeri | reverse complement strand
TCCCCAGGACTGGAATTACTGGAAAGAACAGAACTAACTGCTCCCTGCAGCCACAGGGAGAAGATAACATAGGAACAAACTGCAGCCTCCTGTTTCCAGCAGCCCAGGGGCCCCACCCTTTTTTAATCCAATTATGATCCAATAAAAGCTCAAAGCCCTACCCTTCAATGCTGGTGTATCTCTCAACACCACCCCCCCTCTCCTTTTTTGGAGAGTGAATAAAAACTTTATTCTCTACACTTTCTTCTCTTTGTAAATTCTTTCACAGCCCACGTCACTGACCACCCTAACATTAATTCTAAACTATGTGCACTTGAAAAGCAATTGAGTTAGTTTTGGTATACTACAATTTGTATGAGCACTCATTTGTTTTAAGTCAATTGAACAGGGCTCTTCATCAATCCACATTTGCATTGCCAGATAAATTTTGGCAATACTATCAGGCAATAAATAGAAAGACACTGTTCTCTGTAACAGACAGACAATGTCACACACTAGCAGACGGTCCACGTGGAGTGTTGGCTCAGATGGCCAAAATTTTTGCACGCCCTATGAATTCCTTCAAGGTGTTTTCATAACTCAGTTGGTTAGAGCATTATACTGATACACCAAGGTTGCAGCCTCATCCCCCAGTCAGGGCACACACTAGAATCAATCAATGAATGCATAAATGAGTGTACCAACCAATCAATCTCTCTTCTCTCTCCTTCTCCCCATTTTCTTTCTCTCTAAAAATAAATAGAATTTTCAAAATGTTGCAACATAAAAAATACATAAAGATGTTTTTTGGAATCAAAGGATGCATTTCATCGCCTCTGAGAGGTTTGAGAGTCTGTCCTTCAACGTTTCCCATTAAGGTGGACTAATCCACAAACACACCGAAAGAAAATGGAAAGCACATGTGCACAATCAAGGCAGGCAGTTTGGAAAGTAAAGAGAGTGGTTTCCCCAAGGCCTGAGTTTGGAAAGGGGCAGATTTTTCCGGGAGAGGGGAGATCGAGAAAACAGCTGCAGAGGTACAAGGGAAGTGCCGCGGGCAGGCAGTTGTGGTCGGCAATGGAGTGCTGGTGAGTGAGGGATCTTGCCAGGCTTTTATTAGTAAATCCAGCTTTAGAGTTGCAAGCCCATGGGTCAGAGGACAAGTTTTCCAACGATCCCTTTTTTGTTCCAATTTCACAGGCACCGGTATTCTTTTTAATTTATCAAGACATTTACCCAATTTTTGAATTAGCTTTACTTTAAGGCAGTCAATAGTAGCCTCTTGATTTCATACAGAGCTCTCAAGTCACAGGTTTATAAAAAAAAAAAAAAGGAGAAAAAGCTCTCATTATTTATGGAAGGTATAGTATTTTCTTTGTTTCAGTTGAAAACCCAGTGACACAGGCTTTGGGGTTTCAAAGGAATCTCATCTTGGCCAACAAAGCCTGAGATCATCTCGTGTGATTTTCGTCCAGAGGCCTAGCTCGTTGCAGTTCTATGGACCGCCATTTTCGCACATGTACTTAACCCAAGTCCAGATAGTGGCTGATTACCATGTGAACATTTGGAGCATAGGTTCGTCATCTTTTACTCTTATGAAGGCGTCCTTTCGAGTGTCTGTTAGCGTGAGTGTCCTCACAAACCTTATGGACAAGTCCCAGTCCCCACCTGGAGGATAGCTTGCCGGTACTAAAAGCAACCAGGTGATAACCTTCCTACATACCAGAAGCTACAGAGAAAAGCCCTCCTTGGGGCATGCTTTCCCTGTTGCCAAGCATGACTGAGGCATACTCCTCCTCAGCAACAAACCCAAATCATATGGAGGGGCGCTCTCCATCTAAACTCATGAACCAAAGCCGCCAAATGAAGGTCCCCTACCTCAACCTAATGAAGTCACTGAGACCTCAAACACAAGCATGAGAGGACTTGGATCTGAGAGACTTACCTGGGACCCTCAAGCGCCATTAGGAAGACAACTGGAACACAAGTGGAAATTCCAAATGTTTTGGTTTCAGAAAAATGTCAGGATATCAGATCAAGTATGAAGCAGAATGGCATGACTATGGGAGAGCCTGGGTCCAGGCGCTTCTCCAGCTAAACTTCTCTGCTCTGTTTTGGTCTGCTGCACTCACTGCAGTCTGGCCAGGGGCGCTCATTCTGCCCTGCACTCCTCTCCTCCACTCTGCTCCGACAAGACATCTTCAGTGTTTCATCTTCGGTATTTCAATTTTGTCATGAGCATATGCTCATGATATAGTCTTTCCTGTAAGTCATCCGGGCAACTGCTCGGCTGGCTGCTTGCTGTGCAGCCTGGCACCAAGGAATAGGCAAGAGTCACACACAGTAACCACGCTATTCACTCAGCTTTTATTGAAGGCAGTCTCACTCAAAGTAGAACATCAACATACATTACTATCCTACTCAAACTATAATGGTCTAAGAGAAATATAATATACACACCCAGCACTAAATGGAGGATAATGAACCTGAGTCCCAGAGTCTGAGCCTGCAGGTCCGGAAGAGAGCACACTGGGAAAGGGAGTTGTCAGCATCTTTCAAGGAAGGATCTCAAGAGCCAGGTGGGCAGAGGGGCAGTCCCAGTCCCCAGGGCAGCAGGGCAGAGCTGCGGCCAGCGGATCCAAGGGCGCTCACCGTGGCGAGGAGCAGCACTCTGATGTGTGGAACTGGGCTGTCTCAGCAGTGCTCTGGAGCCTGCCTCAGTTATGCCTGCAAAGTGGTGCACTCCACCCTTCTGGGTCTCCTAGACAAGGGTCTTGGCTCCTCTGACGCCAAGTGTGGAATTTGCCCAGGAGGCCATGGGTGTCTGCCTTGGCTGCTCTGCTTGGCACCCCTGCTGGCCGCTGTGGAATTTCCCCAGGAGCCTCTCTACGGGTGGTCCCACTCCGCACACACGGCTGTTCCGGACATCCAGAGTGTGTCCCCTTGCTAGATGTGTCCTGCATGATGGGAACTGAAGTGTCAGGCTGACTGGCAGGCATCTTGTTGACATGAGTGATGCCATTTTCTTCCCTATCATTTATGCCGTCTGGATTGGACCCTGCCATTTACTGGTCCTGCTGTCCACAAATTTCAGCCTAGAAGCACCATATTCAGTGCAAAGGCACAGCGTGCTCTTCCAGCCATGGGGTCTGACTTATAAACACAGAAGTCTATGCCCCTGGGACTTTTGCCAATCCAGGACTCCACATCATGCTTAAAGAAATAAACATGGTCCCTCCCATTGACAAATAGGCCTTGGGGAGAAATTGTGAGGTAGGTGGGGGTGTTTTCCCCTCCCTCCTGACTTTCAGGGGACATTCAAAAGAAGCGTCCAATGGCGTTCTCCGCCTAGAGCAGAAGGAGCTGGCCCAGGGACTCTGAGGTCCCAGCTGCGTCCCCACTGCTGATGACGAGATGGCACCGCCCACCTGGACACTCAGTCACGCCTGATGTTCTTGGCCTTGAGTGCTGTGCAGGCCAACTAGGACCGGGGCTCCAGCTGGCAGGACAGGGTGTAACTACAGGACAGAGAGGCACCTGTGAGCTCCCAGGAGCCACACCTCAGGTGTCCTTCCCATGTCCGGTGGCCCAGGAGATGCTACAGCACAAGGTCTGGGTCTGAGCAGGGAGCCACGGACACAGGTTCTCTGGGCTGGACAGCAGGGAGAGTCCACCCCCACCCTCACCCACATCCTGCCCTGCCTCACCTCTCCTTCTCGCTGAGCCGCTCCAGGGCCCAGAACCAGGCCCCGAATCGCTCCTCGGGCTCTATGCTGTAGAGCTGAGCAGCCTGCTGCAGGAGCACTATCTCCTCCAGCACTTTGAGTTCCTGGGGCCCGAGGGAGGAGGAGGGTGCAGACACAGTCAGAGCAGGGGGTGAGGGAGGGGCAGGGGACAGGTCCTGGGCTTTTGCACACATAGTGCCCTTTCCCACGAATTCCACCCAGGCCCTGCCTGTGCTCACAGAGGGGCATCGCCAGCCCCTCCTGCTGGACGTTATCCTTGATGTCATCCTCCTACCCCCAGCCACCAACTGCAAAGGTCCCCCCCACTTCCGTTCTCACGTTCTCCCAGTGAATGTCAGAGGCAGGGGATGGAGCCAGCAGTGTGCTGGCCAGGGTGTCTCTGACTGCCTCTCCCCTCCCCTGCGCCCCAGGGCGTGTCACAGATACTCACCTTCCTCTTCTTTGCTAAATATTTCACGTGTCCCTGGAAGGCAGACAGCCAAAGACCATCAGAAAGAGCCCCCAGCCATGACCACCCCCATGCCCACACTTTCTCAGGTGAAACTAGGTCAGGTCCCGGGGGACCCAGGACACATACAGACACAGGACTAGGACTCAGGACAGGCTCTGGGATCCAGAGGAGAGGGGACTGGATCCCCGTGATGGGCATGGAGTCCCCGCTCCCAGCGGTGGCTGTGCTGTGAGCTCAGGGCTCAGGACTGAGGCGGGGCCCTCTCCTCCCCAGGTATCAACGCTGGTCACCCCAGCCCGGGCCCCAGGGCACAAACCTCAGGGTAGTCTTGTATGGCAGTGTGCAGCATCCCCAGGTCACTGATAAATATTCCGAGGAAGGGGACACACTGGGCCATCGGGGGTGGGGGGGCATGAGCTCCTGCTCGCAGGCGCTCCCACCGACCACCTCCCGTCAACCCCCTGGTCCACCCCCAGTTTCCACAGGCAACACCCAGGACCCATAGACCGCCCCTCAGTTCCCCCTTCCCTCACTCTGAAACCACTCCAGGCTCCTCCTCATCCAATCTCAGGATTCACTTTGGGCCAATCACAGGGTCTGAGGGCCTAGGCCCAGGCCCACCCCAGGGCCACCTTGCACCCATCTCTCCCAGGTCCTCCTGGTCACTTGCTAATAGAGGGTTTCAGTGTCTATTGGAGCAGGAGGTGGGGCTGCAGGAGAAAGGCCTCCTTCTTTTTGCCCTGGAGGCCTCTAGCTGGGAAGGCAGAGCCCCCTCTCCTCTGACCCCCTGACACCCCCCAGATGGGCTCACTCACTTTCTTCTGGGGCCTCTTCAGAGCTCCCTGGAGGTTCATCAGCAGAGTGGCAAACCTGGAGGGCCGCTTCTGACAAGGTCAGGACAGGGTCACTGAGACCATACTGCCCTCACCCCATGTCACCCCAAAACTCCTGACCCCAGACCCTGAACACCTGACCCAAGTCAGCTGGTACCGATACTACTTTGACCCCAGCATGCTCTGATTCCAGAACACTCCCAGCTATGACACTCACTCGGTGTGGGCACTGGGACCCGGGGCCTGGCCTCCCTGAGCCCACTTCAACCTCGGAGAGTGTGAGAGCTCCACCGAGTTCAGGGGCTCTCTTGAGGACTCAGGGTCACATTCCTGTGGGCGCTGTTCTCGCCCTCCGCCCCCCGGGTGGGACGGGGCAGAGAGAACTCTGCACAGTCCTTTCCTGCCCTGACCCTCATGACCACCCTGTGAAGCCTGCAGCACAGGATGGTCACCCCCCATTTCACTCGCGAGGACACAGGGACCAACAGGGGCCAGTGACTGGCTCAGGGGCCCACAGAGGAGAGGCCTCCTATCCCTCCCACCAGAGGCTTTGTCCCACCCACCCTCACCTCACCCCCAGCCTCCCCACTGACTACAGCCCTGTCCCAAAGGCTCTGAGGTTGTGCCCACGCCCCCATCTGGGCGGAGCCCGGGATGCACAGGTGTGTCAGGAGCCTGGTTGAGCACATCCTGCCTGCCCCGCCCCACCCCCCCCTCGGTTTCAATTCCACTATGCTGCGACTCAGGCCATACTGGTCTCCACCTCCCCAGAGAGCCCAGGACCTTCCCCTACACAGCAGTCTTTCTGCATCCACTCAGGGATGGCACCCTGGAGGTCCCCAGTGTCTGGCAGGGTAGGAGGAGACAGGACACCTTGACTCATCCTTGACAGGAAGCTTCTGAGGTCTGTTCAGGAAGGATGCACTGAGAATCCCTCAGTGCCCTAGACACCTCTCAGAAGCCATCTGGCCCGTTTTGCCGCCCCCTGGGCGCTGGGGGAGAATCCTGACTCTGACTGACTAGCACTGAGTGCTCTAGGGGCACGGGGGGAGTCACAGAGTGCACTCCTCTCTGTCTCTGGTCCTGCAGTGGGGACTGAGGCCGAGCAGCCCTTCGGTTCAGCTGGTGGGTTGGAGTCCCCCACAGTGCCCGTCCCCGGGGCAGGCGGGGTGTCCTCCTCTTGGAGAGGTGGTGAAGACTGAAGGAGCCCCAGGGGTGTGGCTTCCTGAGGACACACTGGGCTGGTTTAGGGAAGAAGGGACCCTATCCCCCCATTCACCCAAGAGCCTGGATGGCCCAGCAGCACGGAAGCCAGAGACCCGCTCAGTCTGCTGGGTCAGCTCCCCTGTGCTGGAGCTGCCCAGCCACCACCAGTTTATGCTGGGACCAGGGCCTCCTGCCCCTTACACTGCCCCCACCTGCCCATGGACCAAACAGCTCCCTCCTCCTGTTAATCAGACGCATAGCGTGACCATTTTCAGAGAATCTTGAAGTGACAAAGTAGCAAAGCCTCATCCCGCACAGTCCACCCCCAACACCCTGCTCTCTTCCCACACCTCCGGCCTGGGCTCCATGTTCCTGAGCTGCTTGGTGGTCATTCCGTCCACGTCTCGAAAAAGTTTTCTCAGCATAACCGAGCTCCTCCTGAGGATGTGGGAGAGGGAGACATGTTGAGGAAGATTGGGGGAGAGTAGTTAGGGGCAAAGTGCTTTTGACAATCTACGGTTTCAAACTGCCCTCGTGAGGGTTTTCCCTGGGTCCTGTGAGCAGGGAGGTGTTTGGGGGTCTGGGCCAGGGTCCCCCTGTGTGGCACCTGGCCTTCCATTCCCATTTCTCTGGAGCAGCTCTGCTTTGACCAGGTTTGGGTCAACTGGGCACAGGATCGTGTTGCTAGAAACACTCGAAACTCTCCAGTGGGTTCATGCTGTGTCTGCCATTTAAGGAAACACATTCCTGAAGCAGAGCCAGTGGCCTGAGGTGCCAGGGAAGCTCAGAGACCTCGGTCAACTGCCCAGTCCTTGTAAGCAGGTGGGCTGCCTCCCAGGAGGGGACAGCTGCTGAGGGGACATTGGGAGACATATGGGAGGCACCTCACCGTCCATCCTCTAATAGGGAGAGGCCTACATACGGGGAAACTTTCTCCCAGGTCTTTTTTAACCTATGGAGTGGCACGCTCCTGAAGGCCGATACTATTGCGTGCAGTGAAGCCATGTTCCTCAGGGTCTTGCACTCCTGGGGAGGGAAGAGATGAGCTGTGACGTGGGGACTGGATTTCTCCCTTCAGTGCCCACCAGGGACAGCCCTCCTGGGTGGGACAGATGCTCAGGGTGGGCACCTTTAGGACCCAAAGGCCAACACTCACTGAGAGGAGGATCTTAGCTCAGCCCAAGGAAGGAGCCAGCCAGGAAGTGAGCCTCCCACCCCTGGGACCTGAGAGTCAAGGTCAGCATGCCTCTGACACAAAGGACCTAGTGGGTCTCCTGGGGCTCAGACCTCAGACCTCAACCCTGAGAGCTGGCACAGCAGGAGAGGAACTTTCTAAGGCTCCAGAGAGGCACTCTGCTGGGTCTCCCATCACATACCTGGGCCACCTTGATCCAGTGCTCCACCACTTTGGCCCTGTCCCTGGCCTTCATGCTTGGGTCCCCGAGGCAGGTGGTGACCACACAGGTGACCAAAGAGTTATATTGGGTGACAGTGGCACTGACAGTGCGTGCCTGGGGCTGTCTTCCAGGCTTGTTTTTTGGGGGCCAGACGGAGCCCAGGCACTGGTGGGGCAGCACCTGCTTGAACAGCTCCTGGGGAGAAAGGGGAGTGTCACCCAGCCCGACCCTACCCTACCTCAGTGTCCCCAATACTCTGCTGGGATCACACTAGTCAAAAAACAAAAACTCAGGAAGCTGAGGATGTGGCCTGAGCCTTGTGGGTGTCCCTGGGATTCATGCTCTGTTCACCGAGGACACCCAGCACTGGATGACCCAGGACCCAAGTCTGGTGGGGAAGGGGCAGGAGCATCTTGCCCAGCCCATCCTCACTGACTCTGGACTCCAGAAAGCGGCTTAGTGTGCTCATCCTAAGGGGGCATCTTCGAGCACCCCAGTCAGCACTGAGCTCTGAATTCCTGTTCAGTGCACACTCCCCCGTGGCTGCTACGGCCATGGGCTTTGTTTGTCTGTGTCTTTGGACTTAAGTACACAACTGGTGCCTAATCAGGGCTGAGGTTACTGAGCCTCATGGCCAGTGAATGGTGCATCCATGTACCTGGCTGCCTACAGGGAGATCCCCTCCTCACCTAATGTCTCAGGACCCACCCAGCCTTCTGTGTGATGCTACACTTTATACAGCAGGTCCTGTGAGTGTCCACACACACTGTCAACAGGTGGGTATTGAAGGCTTGGATATTGGCAAAGTCACTCAGGACCCATGGGTGGTGTGTGGTGATGCTGTGATTTTGATCCAGGTCACAGGAGTGTGGCCCAGAACAAGCAGGTGGGGCTGCTGACAGCAGAGGGAAAGCTTGTGCCCCCATCCTGAGAGGCCCTGTGCTCACCACGTCCATCCCTGTCAGTTGCTCTGCCACCAGCCTGGGAGGGAAGGTCAGGATGTTCTCCTTCTCCTCCCTTCCAAGGGACTTAGTGGTCCCAGCCCCTGGGTTGTGTGGTCCTGGGGATGGAGGGGGCGGTCCAGCTGGCTCCAGCTTGGGAGGTGGCCCTGGGGCTGAAGGTGGGGTTGGTGCCTGCCCCAGGTCTGCTGGAGGGACTGGTGGAGGTGACACTGGCTCCAGGTCTAGCACCGCTGGGGCAGGATCTGGGCACGGGACAGGCCCTTCCAGTGGCACTGGAGTGCTCTGGAGCTCTGGAGGTGGATCTGGAGCAGGGAAAAGAGATAGGTTCATGCACACGCCTGAGTTTTCTCTGCCTTTGCAGAGACAGGAAAGGAGCCACTGCCTTTAAGGGAGCTCTGGCCTTCTACTCCCTCCCGCACCCCCAGCCCTGATCATCTCCCGAGACTGCAGTCCCCTCACCTTCCAGCCCAGCCTCACTGGACTCTGGACGCTCCAGCTCTAGCCGAAGCGTCTGGATGAGGCTCATCAGCATGGCAGCAGGGAAGCTGACCTCCACAAAGGCCTGCCTCAGAATGAGCCAGGGATTCAGGAGGGGCTGGCCGAAATATCTTAACTGGTCTGGCCAGCGTCCTGACACAGAAACAAGGGTCCTGGGGGGAGGTAGGTGGGCAGCAGGGTCAGATTCCGGGCTTTTCCTTCCACACACCCTCCCATGGCACCCTTGTGAAAACTTTGAACTTCATGCCTGCCCCTGCCCCTGCCCAGCCAGGGGACAGCCCCATGCCACCCTGGACCCCTGTGGTTGTCCTGGGAACAGCAGGCCTGGTGATCCAGCAGGTTGAACACAGAGTGTGTGTGGTCTCTTCTTCCCACCCATAGTTCCCCCGAAGGTGCTGTACCCCGCCCACCCCAGCCCTCCATGCACCTGGGCATCTGGACTGAGGACTGAGACAGACTTGTGAGCAGCCTGCTCACCACAATCCTGTTCTGAGCCTGCCAGCAGGGGTCAGGTGAGATGGATGTGGAGAAAAGCAGGCAGGGAGGCATGGGTCTCTGGTGAGGAAGGGGCTCTAGAGCGCAACTCATCCCAGCCTCCCTCTGGTTCTAAGAGGACTGGGACCTCATCCACAAGTCTCCTTGACCCCTGACCTCCAGGAGTGGAGGCCACCAGAACTGAGCCTGCCCTTGGGAATCAGCAGACCTGTAGGATCACAGTTCTGCCAGGCCCTGTCCAACTACAATCCCTGCTTTGCAGAATCAGGAGGCCCTCCTTCCGGACCCCAGGGCCACTCACTGTTTCATCTGGCCGTGCGGTGTGTCTCCCTGGTCATTGTAAGGAGGTAGGCCTCCCGCTGTCGAGAAGACCCGTATGCACTCAGGTCTGGATGGTGGAAAGGACCTGCGAATGATGTCTAGTGTGACTGTCTCATTCACTCACTGCATGGGGGGCCTAGGGATCGTGTCTGCTCCATTCATTCATCCCGTTATGCTAAGCGTCTTCAAATGTGCCCGCTGGTGTCAGCACTTCATACACATTGCCAAGCAAATGAACTTTGACCAGAACCATCCCACAGGTCTGAGTGGTCCTGGGGCCCCCTGCTACCCCACAGATCCCTAATCTGGCTACACCAGAGACAAGGTCAAAGAT
>PVIA01019622.1:0-10209 GCA_004024845.1 Tonatia bakeri | reverse complement strand
CTGGACTTTCGATCTGTTCTTTCAGTTGGGCCATATTTCTTTGTCTCACACACCTGTTACATTGTAAGGGGTGGAGTCTTAAGTATTTGCCAGGGTGTGGCAGCCACTTTGCTGTGTTGTGGTGCTGTATGTGGGGGAGGGCTCAGAGAGGGAACAGTGCTGCTTCCTTGTCTCTTGCCCCATTTTAAGTCACTTTATCTCTTTACCCACAAGCAGATTGGGACTTCTGGTGCTGATTCCTGGGTGAGTGGGGTTGTGTATGTTCTAAGACCCCATGGGTTTCTCCAATGAACTCTATAAAAGGCTGAGGAAAGCAAACTTTTACCAGAGAGAAGGGCTGGAACAGAGTAATAAAAAACTGAAAATTTAAGGATTCTTTGCTCTGGAGAGGCAAAAAGAGGCAAAATAACTCAGGTGTGTGTTGGGAGGGGTATATTTGTTTTTAGTGGTACAGAAGAAAATTGCAAAGTCTGTGATCCTGTTTATATAGCTATGAAAACAAGTCCTTCTCTCTCCCTCAGCTATAGCAGGAATGTGTTCCTTATGGTAACATGGAGGTGGTCGACAGATACAGGCTTACAAAGAAATACTCATGTAAATAGTGATAGCTCCTTGCAGGGACTCATGTGAATACCACCCAAGCAGCCCTTGAATTGGCAGGAGAGAAGCCAAGGTGGAAATATCAATGACTTTCTGTCAGTCAACAAGTATTACCGCTGAGTGACAGCTGGTTACATACTCAGCTTCATTCCAGGCAGTGTGGGGCGCACAGGAAGGCGGGATGGGGCCTCAGGAGTTTGCACACTGAGCACTGGGGCGCCCAGAAAGGAACCACGGCTAAGACAGGGCCAGGCGAAGGGGTTCAGAGATCAGAAAGAAGTGAAGTCCAGGAAGACCTTGAGGAAGAGATGGGTTCTGAAGCGTCCCCGACAGGTGGGGGTCAGACATTTGGGGACGTGGGGAAGAACTCTCGAGAAGTAGAACCTCAGCACTATTTCTGAAGCCGGTGAGATTGCCGAGGGCTGTGAAGGAAGGCGGGCGGAGTGGGCAGTGAGACCGAGGGTTGGAGAGGGAGGGCGTGCGAGTCCGGGTTTGGTGCAGCAGGTCTGCTGACGGTTCCTACGGGCGATGGAAACGCCCGTGGAAGCGTGGTGTTCCGGACCTCTGTGTAGAGGAGAGTTAACAGAATACAGAAGTGTCTTCTGGGATTTCTGTTTAAGTACCTAGAATTTAAAATTGTCCTTTATTTCCTCAGTAAAGTTCATTCCACAGCCATTTAGTCGTACTTGTGAAGATAGTTACTGCTCTGGCCCATCTGGCTTAGGTGGTTGGAGCATCATCCCGTGGACTGAAGAAGGGTTGTGGGTTCAGTTTCAGGTCTCGGCACATGCCTAGGTTGCAAGTTCAGTCCCTGATTGGGGCACATACAAGAGGCAGCCGGTGGGTGTTTCTCTCTCTCATATCGATGTTTCTCTCCCTCTCGCTCTCCCTTTTTTCCTCTCTCTCTAGAAACAGTGGGCATGTCCTCGGGTGAGGATAAAAATAAAAAAATAAATAAAATGAAATTTTCTAAAAGACAGTTACTGTTCTAGTTTCTAAAAATCAAAATTAAATAACCCCCGGCTTCTGCTTCTGAGGAAATCATGGCTGGTTTGGTGAGGTGTGTTTGTGGAGTAGGCACCCTGGTGCCCACGTGTGTGAGACAGGGGCACGTAGCTGTGCACACAGTGTCGCCCACACTATCCTGTGGGAACACAGCATCCTACGGCCTTCCTTAACTGATACTTAAAAATAAAGCAAACACCATAATTAAAAATTAATTAAGGGAATTTCTCTCCCCTCACTCCCCTTGATTATTGCCGTATCCAGAGAGTGGCTCATTTGACCTAGAAGTGCAGTGTTAGGGCTCAGGGGCAGGAAAGGATTTGTAGAGGAAGGGACTTTCAAGCCAGGACTTGAAAGGGAAATGAATAAGGCTGGAAGTGCAGTTTCGGCAGGGAGAGCACCGTGAGTAAAGGTGTAGGGGCCGGGAAAAGGGCCAGGAGAGTGTTACGGGCTGCTGAGTTGGACTTCGTGCTAGAGGGAAGCTACTGGTGAAAGAGTTTTGAGCAGGAAAGAAATGTGGTCAGATTTGCATTTCAGGAAGATAGCTCAGGCAGCAGAGAGGAGTATAGATGAGACAGAAAGATGGGAGGTAGCGATACTGACTGCCTCAGAACTTCACCAACCGGGGAAATGCCGGGGTGGAGAGAATGCCTGGAGAGGCTGCTCCGTGGAGGGGATAGGTATCTGAGGTGAATCAAAAAGGATAAGGAGGAGCACAGAGAGCAGCAGGGGTATTTGTGGCAAGGGGAAGATTATAGGCAAAGGCACAAAGTGTGAAAGAGTGTGGCATGGTTGGAAAACTATGGGAAGTCTAGCATAGCTGGCATGTGGGGTATAAAAAGGTGGATAACATTCACTGGGGGGATAGATAATGGCACAGGTCACATTAAAGAATTTTGACTTTAGTCCAGGCTGATGTGGCTCTGTGGATTGAGTGCTGGCTTGTGAAGCAAGGGGTCGCAGGTTCGATTCACAGTCAGGGCACATGCCTGGGTTGTGGGCCGGGTCCCTAGTAGGAGTGCACAAGAGGCAACCACTCATTGATATTTCTCTCCCTCTCTTTCTCCCTCCCTTTCCCTCTAAAAACAAATAAATAAAATCTTTTTTAAAAAAAGAATTTCAACTTTATCAGGTAAATGAAGAAGAAGCCTCAGTCCATTTATGAAGCAAGTCTCAACAAGATTCCAAGGATATACACATGTAGCATACAAAATCAATTCTTTGACCACAGTAAAGTTAAGCTATAAATCAGTAACAGAAAGATAACTAGAAAATCCCTGTATACTTAGAAATTAAGAAATAAGCTTGTAAGTAATCATTAAGTCAAAGAAAAAAATTTTGATGGAAATTGGAAAACATTCTGAATAAGTGATGCTGGAAATATTACGTGTTGTAATTTGCATAAAACTCCTAAAGCCGGAGTGTGGAGGGGAGTGTATAGGCCTGAACAACAACTGAAAAACAGATCCAAAGGCTGGAGATCCATGATCTAAACATCTGCTTTAAGAAGTTAGAAAATGTTCAGTAAATTAAACCCAAAGAGGAAAGACATAAAACAATAAAGAGTAGAGTTTGATGGGGAAAAAAGAAACCATATACAGGATTAAAAAAGCCAACAGTTTGTTTTTAAAAGACTAATGGAATTTGCAAACTCTTGGCGTGACTGGCCGCGGAGGAGGCAGTGGCGGGCGTGGTGGGGGGGAGAGTGGGAGCGCCAGCCCCAAACGAGCAGTGCCGGGAATAAAGGGGGGCAGCGCTGGAACAGTTGCTGACGTAGGAAAGATAACAAGAGGATGTTATGAGCAATTTTATACCAAAAGTTTTGAGAAGTTTGCGAAAATGGATCACTTTCTAGAATAATGTAACTGACCAAAACTGACTCAAGGTGTAATCCAAAACTTTAAAATCCTATAGACTAATGAAATCAGTAATCAAAAACCTTTGAACAAAGAAAATTTCAAGCTCAGATGGATTTATTAGAGATTTCTTCAAAAGGTCAAAAGAATAAATACTTGCAGCTTCATATAAACTCTCCCAGAGAATAGAAAAAGAGGGGTACCTCTTACTCACTTTTTGAGACTAGCACATCCTTGACACCAAAACCCAACAAAGGCAACTCAAGAAAGGAGAAATATGGGCTGAGCTACTTAAAAATATGGATGTAAAAATCCTGAACAAAATTTTAGCAAATCCCACAATATACAGGGTTGGGCAAAAAGTAGGTTTACAGTTGTTAGTATGTGAAACAGAGTTTATTCTTTAAAAACAATTTTTTTTAATTTATTTAGAGAGAGGGGAAGGCGGGGAGAAAGAGAGGGAGAGAAACATTGATGTGTGAGAGAAACACAGATAGGTTGCCTCGCACATACCCCGTCCAGAGACCAGGCCCTCAACCCAGGCATGTGCCCTGACCTGGAATCGAACTGGTGACCTTTTGCTTCATGGTACAACGTCCAACCAACTGAACCATACTAGCCAGGGCACAGAGTTTATTCTTGTATTATTGTTTATTGGTAATTATATTATTTTTCCATACGAGTGACTGTAAACCTACTTTTGCCACACCCTTTATGCAGAAAAAAAGATGCATCATGATGTAAATGGGCTTATCCTAAGAGGGAACATCACTGAGTCAACATTAGAGAAATCCATCGATGTGATCATTCACATTACTAAGTAGATTTTAACAGATTAAAAAGAAAAAACATATCATTTCAGTAGATACAGAAAAAAATTATAAAAATTCAACATTCACACATGCTAGGACTGCTTAGCAAATGAGGACTAGTGGAGAACTTTAATCTGAAGAGTTTTAACACATAAAACATCTCCTTTAATAGTGAAATCTTCGAAGTTTACTTTTCAAGATCAGAAGCAAGACGAGGACGATATGCAGCCTCGTCCAGTGTTGAGCAGGAGGCCTCTCCCAGTCCCCTGGGACGAGTGGAGAAATGAGGAGAGTCGAACCTGAGGAAGCAGTGGGTCTGCGGCAGCGACAGCAGGGGTCTGAGGACGTGTGGGAAGCCCCGCTTCCTCCTTGGTTGTGACTTGCGTTCTGTTCTTCCGTTCATGAACCGTATGGTCTTGTATTGCAAAGGGAAGGGGCCTAAAGTTGGTTCAGTTCCTTCCCTGTGAAAACTCTGGCCTAGATGCTTTCACATATTTTAACTTATTTAATTCAAATATTCTTTTTACTACCTTGAAAACTCATGCATTGAAGATTAGGGAAACTACACAAGAAAAAGGAAATGCCGGTACATTTGCATAAATTCATCCCTGTTGTTAAATACTAGTTCAAGCTCTGTTTAGGCAATATGAATATATTATGCTTAATGTAATTTTTTCTTCATTTAAATCTGTATAGCAGGTCTTTGAGGTAGAACGAAGTCTGGCAAATGGTCTTCTCCTAATTTTGTAGATGAGAAGCAAATACAAGGTCACCCCGACGAGCTCAGGGTCAGTATGGAACCGAGACTTCCGCCTTTCATTCCAGGGAGCACATAAACTATCATAACGTGAAAGCACATAATCAGAGGACTTTTGAAATGGAAATATGTTGGGGTAAACAGAATATGCTGTAGTTGGAGTCTGTGTAAAACTTTAAGAGATAGGAGAGGGAGGGTTTGCCCCTGTGTGTCAGGCCTCCAGCCCTCAGCTCTCTGCAGAGATTGACATAACCGAGGTGAAAGTGTTGGCACAAGGAGGAGGGTGCAACCCCATTATGATCTGCCGAGGCAGAACTGGTGATAAAAACACAGTGAAGGGGAATGTGCTGTTCAGAGACCACATTTATTGGAGGAAAAGAAGCCGTCCTGGAAGTGAGAGCAGGAAAGTTACTTGGGAAGTTACCCGACTGGCTGTTAATACTGAAAACAAAGCACCTGACAAAATCTTGTCTTGCCTTCTCGTGGCTTAGAAGGGAGAAGAAATTATTCAACTTAGCAAACATTTCTGAATGCCAGATAGTCTGAAGCTCTCGAGTTCTTCCTTGTAGCAGGAAGTGCCCAGTGCTGTTTCTCTGGCGTGCGAACCCCTTCCCGTCTGGGCCTCCGTCTTTGCAGCCCACCTGTCCCAGCAGGGTGCTCTCACGGCGCTCGGTGGTTCACAGCTTTCCCCGCCCTAATCAGGTCCTCGCTCTCCAGCTTATTTCCAGGCGTCAAGTCCAATGGAAATCTTTTGCTCCTTATCAGTTGCCTCTCAAGTCAGTCATGCTTCTCTCTCTGATATTTCCATCTTCCTCTTTTTCCTGGCTCTTTCCCTTTGGGCAGAAAACATGCACACTCATTTATATACACATGAAACTTGTGCACACGTAGGGTCCAGTAGAAGTAACGCCATTGAGTGTGGTCAGTAAGGTGCGTGAATGTCTCACACAAGATGGACAGCGATCGGAACATTTCACCTAAAATGTCATGTGGTGTGCTTGAGTGTGATATTGTTATGTTACAGAATTACATGCTTATGATTTTGTAATAAAAGATTTTTGTGAAATAAAAAAGGGGTGTTATTTGTGCTGGGCCCTGTATTTTATACCCAAAATGAAGGCTTGAATATGTCTACAATAAATAGATTGACTGGGTTGGAATACCAAAATTAGAGACTCTTTTCCATGTGTTATAAAGAGGTTCTCAGAAATCATTTATTTTTAATAAGTAAGACTGTTGGGTGGTACTTCTTGGAAACTACTTTTTGACTCAGTGACTTAAAAATTAGACCAGAATTCAGAAATTATTATAGTTTTTCATAAGACTTAGTGTGTCTGAGCCATTATAAAGTAAGGCTCATTTTAGAATAAACACCTACAGTTCAGAGGCAGTCTGAGGTACTGTTATTTTATTTTCTTTTGAATTTTTTCCTATGTCTAGTTTTTTCCTTTGTTGCATATAATTAATCACATTGGTGTATAGGTGTCATAATTTTTAAAAGTTTGTAATTACGTAACTTGTATGTTACAGTAGTCATAGTCTGAAATGATAAGGTACAAAGCCTTGTGTAATTAGTTATACATGCTAAACATGAATGCATGCTCATTTAAATAACCTCAACACCACTCTCTCTCCTGGGAGCACGCCCTCGCCCCTCCCTTACCCCTTTTCTGGCCCCACGGGAGCGCATCTCCTAAACTCTGAGGGACCCCAGGATGCTTGAAATCGGGGAGCAGTGGACAGCGGCAGCGCATTCCGGGCTGACCTCCTGGGCCTGTCCCCAAGGCGTTTTCTCTAAGCTCTTAGTGAGTGCCAGCAGCCCAGCCCAGGCTTGTTCCCCCACCCAGTCCCTCTCCTGTGCTAGTCCCTCTCCCATACCAGGCCCTTCCTCGTTTCACTGTCCCAGCTCTAATAAACACCCTCAACGTTAAAAACAATAAATAACTTCAACAAGCATACAGAATAAAAATAAAAGGCATGCATCCCATTCTCAGAGGTTTGGTGTGTATCACTCTGGGCCGTTTTTCATGGCCGTGTGTTTTGTGTATGTGTGAGCAGCATTTCACCATCCAGGCTGTGGTGGGTGTTGCGGTGGTGGACACTTGTTTTACAGAAGATAACTGTTTCAGAGTTGTGTGCTCCTGGATGGGGGACAGCATTTCTCTCTCCCCGGGGAACAGTGGGACTGTTAGCAGGTAGCTCACTTGGAACCGGACATACCTGGCAGAGCAGCCGATGCTGTCATCCCATGTGCGTGCGTGCTGCTTCCCGCGCCACACACGTCTCCCGCCGCCCGGAGCCCTGGTGACAGAGCGGCCTTCCTTTCTGAACTGATCGCTGAAGCCGCCTTATTCCCTCGACATTCTCTGTGTCCTTTTCTGCATGTTTTTTAAAGATTCTTATTTTCGTTTAGCACACGGTCAGTGCATTGAAAAGATGGGGATATGTTTTTTTCTCTTTGGGTTAATACTGCCTTTGTTTTTGAACCTTTTTTAAAAAATCACTGTAATGGTTTCTTAATTAGGTTCTGAAGGCTCCTGTAAGGAAGAGAACGGAAGTGAGAAAGGTAGAAGCACGAACAGGGTGAGCGTTCTAAAGCCTTCCCTGTTACCTCAGTCTCCGGACTCGCATCTAATCTACCTCCAGTGCCTATGTTTCTGGCTCCTGGCTGCCATCCTGCCTGTGATTTTTACATTCTTTTCCCCCCAAAGTGGAGAGATTTTGACTCAAGCCTCGGCATCTCAGTGTTGTCCCCCTGAGGCTACTACCTGCCCTAGTCCCAGGGCTTCCATTGTGACCCATCGTTAATCCTTTTCATTTATTTGTTTCATCTCTTTTGGTTTTGGAAAAATTGCAAACCAGTGGAATAGTTGAAACAGTACAGCGAATGTCAGAGTCCTTTCAGTTGATTTCTCCAGTTAACATTTTAAGGTTTTGCCATATCTGTTCTCTCTCTCTCTCTCTACCCCCCCCACCCCCACCCTCAGCAGACAGACCAACACACATTTTTCTGTACTATTTGGGAGTAAGTTATGAAGTTTTTAAGACTTTATTTTTTTAGAGAAGCTTCAAGTTCACAGCAAAATTGAAGGGAGAGTACTGAGGTGTTTGTAAGCCCTGTCCCCCACTGTCAGGGTCCCACCAGAGGTGCGTTTGTTACAGCAGATGAGTCTGCGCTGGCCCGTCGTTGCCACCCAAGTCTGTAGCTACGTTAGGGTTCACTCTTGGTGTCACACGTTCTGTGGCTTTGGGTAAACGTATAATGACATGGGCCTACCATCAAAAGATCATACGGAATGATTTCACTGCCCTAAAAATCCCCGGTCCTCCACCTGTCCATCAGTTACTCCCCTCTCCCCGCTGGAACCCCTGATCTTTTTACTGTCTCTGTAGTTTTGCCTCTTCCAGGAGGTCGAGTATTGGAATCATAGTGTATAACCTTTTCAGATAGGCTTCTTTCACTTAGCAATACACATTTAAGGTTCCTTCATGCCTTTCTATGATTTGATAGCTCATTTCTTTGTTAGAAATAATAATACTCTATTGTCTGGAGGTACCACAGTTTGTTTGTCTGTGAATAATACTGTATTGTCTGGAGGTGCCCCAGTTTGTTTATTCATTCACATACTAAAGAACATCCTAGTTGCTTCCAAGTTTTGGCAATTATGAATAAAGCTGCTATAAACATCCATGTGTGGGTTTTTGTGTGGACATAAGTTTTCAGCTCCTTTGGATAAATACCAAGGAATGTGATTTCTGGATCATATCATAAGAGTATATTTAGTTTTGTGAGAACCTGCCGAGCTGTCTTCCAAAGCGGCGGCCCCGCTCTGCCCTCCCGCCAGTGGTGAGCAGAGGTCCTGTGGCTCCGCGTCCCCGTCCCCGTCCCCGTCCCCGTCCCCGTCCCCGTCCGGCGTTGTCAGTGCTCCAGGTCTTGGCTGTTTCTACAAGTGTAGAGTAGTGTCTCACTGTCGCTTTAATTTCCTATTCCCTGTTAACATATGATATGGGACATCTTTTTATAGACTCATTTGCCATCTGTATATCATGTTTTGTGAAATCTTTTAAGTCTGGTGAGTCTGGTGAAGTCTGTGGCCCATTTAAAAAATGGGGTTGTTTTAAGGATTCTTTGTATATTTTGGATAATAGTTCTTTATCAGATGCACCTTTTACAAATGTTTTCCCTCATACTGTGGCTTGTCTTTCATTCTCTTCACAGAGCAGAAGTTTGTAATTTAAATGAAGTCCAATTCATCAGTTCTTTCTCCACGGATAGTGCCTGTGGTATTACATCTAAAAAGTCACTGCCAAGCCCAAGGTCATCTAGGTTTTCTCCTCTGTCCTCTAAAAATGTTACAGTTTTATGTGATCCATTTTGAGTTAATTTTTATGAAAGGTGTAAAGTCTGTGTCCATAACCTTTTTTTTTTTTTTTGCATTTGGGTGTCCTGTTGGTTCAGCATTAGCTTTTGAAAAGACTGTTAGTACTGCCTTTGCTGCTCTGTCAAACTTGACTGTATTTATGTGAATCTATTTCTGGGCTCTCTGTTCTGTTCTCCTTATCTGTTTGTTTACTCTTTTGCCAATACCACACCCTCTTTATTACTGTAACTTGGTAGTGAGTCTTGAAGTTGAGTAGTGCCAGTCTTCCGACTGGGGTCTTCTGCAATATTGTGTTGGTTATTCTGGGTCTTTTGCCTCTCCATATAAACTTTAGAATCAGTTTGTTGATATCAACAAAATTACTTCCTGGGATTTTGATTGGGGTTGCCTTGAATTTATAGATCAAGTTGGGAAGTGCTGACATCTTGACAATATTGAGGCTCCCTATCCATCAACAGGGAATATCTTTTCATTTCTTGAGTTTCTCTTTGATTTTGTTCATCAGAGTTTTATTATAGTTTTTCCTTATTGAGATCTTATCATATTTTGTTGGATTTATACCTAAAGTGTTCCATTTGATGGGGGTACAAATGTAAATGGCATTGTGTTTTAAATTTCTTTCTTTTTTTTTATTGATTATGCTGTTACAGTTGTCCCATTTCCCCCCATCCTCCCCTCTACCCTGCCCACCCCCTCCCACCCACATTCCCCCCCTTTAGTTCATGTCCATGTCTCATAAGTTCTTTAGCTTCTACATTTCCCATACTATTCTTGCCCTCCCCCTGTCTATTTTCTCC
>PVIA01019621.1:0-10212 GCA_004024845.1 Tonatia bakeri | reverse complement strand
GACTTTCAGTGACTCTGGTCATATTTTGTTTGCTTTTTTCTTTTGCTGATTATGTTCCAGTTAAAGGTGAGATCATATGGTATTTGTCTTTCACCACCTGCCTTATTTCACTTAGCGTAATGCTTTCCAGTTCCATCCATGCTGTTGTAAAGTGCATAAGCTCCTTCTTTCTCTCTGCAGCATAGAATTCCATTGTGTAAATGTACAATAGTTTTTGATCCACTCATTTGATGATGGGCCCTTAGGTTGCTTCCAGCACTTGGCTATTGTAAATTGTGTTGCTGTGAACATTAGGGTGCACATTCTTTGAGATTGGTGTTTCAGGGTTCTTAGGATACAATCCCAGAAGTGGAATTGGTGGATCAACAGGCAGTTCCATTTTTAGTTTTCTGAGGAAATTACATACTGTTTTCCACAGTGGCTGCACCATTCTACATTCCCACCAACAGTGCACTAGGGTTCCCTTTTCTCTGCATCCTCTCCAACACTTGTTTGTTGATTTGTTTATGTTGCCCATTCTGACCCGTGTGAAGTGGTATCTCATTGTGGTTTTAATTTGCATCTCTCTGATGGCTAGTGATGATGAGCATCTTTTCATGTGTCTGGGCCCTCCGTATGTCCTCCTTGGAGAAGTGTCTGGTCAAATCTTTTGCCTATTTTTTAATTGGATTTTTTGTCTTCCTAGATGGAGTCATGTGAATTCTTTATATATTTTGGAGATCAAGCCCTTTTCCGAGGTGTCATTGGCAAATATGTTTTCCCACATGGTTAGCTCTCTTTTCATTTTAATGCTGTTTTCTTTAGCCATGTGGAAGCTTTTTAATTTGATGTGGTCCCATTTGTTTATTCTTTTTTTTTAATGTCCCTTGCTTTAGGTGACATATCCGTGAAGATGTTTCTGCATGGAAAGTCTGAGATTTTCCTGACAGCATTTTCCTCTAGGACTTTTATGGTATAACTACTTATATTTAAGACTTTTATCCACCTTGAATTTATTTTTGTGTGTGACGTAAGTTGGTGATCGAGTTTCCTTTTTTTGCATGTAGCTGTCCAGATCTCCCAACACCATTTGTCGAAGAGGCTATTTTTACTCCATTTTATGCTTTCCCCCCTTTTGCCAAGTATTAATTGACCATAGAGACTTGGGTTTATTTCTGGGCTCTCTTTTCTGTTCCATTGGTCTATGTGTTTGTTTTTATGCCAGTACCAGGCTGTTTTGATTATAGTGGCCTTGTAATACAGTTTGATGTCAGGTATTGTTTGATCCCTCCTGCTTTGTTCTTCTTTCTCAAAAGAAAAGAAGAACAAAGCTGCAGCTATTCAAGGTCGTTTATGGTTCCACATAAGTTTCTGAAATGTTTGTTCTATATCTGTGAAATATGATGCAGACCCCAGATCATGGGGTCCATGGCATTATGGATGTGACATGAGACATGCACACAGACTACCGAGTCGTATGGAGGAAACGGGTGAGCATGGCTTTTTCTCTCAAGGGGAGCAAAAAGCCATGGCATCTGCTATGACAGGCCTTTATTTCTTTTCTCCACACATTGCATAAAGGTCCTCATCTACTATGCACAGGTTCGCTTTAGGTGGTTACCTGTTACAGAAAACAAAGGAGCCGATGCTACTATTCACATCATAAAAGAAGGATATTTGCAAATGAAAAGGGAAAGGTAGTTGAACCGGTTACACTCATCTTTGGAAGGTTTAGCATGGATTTTAGGAAGTTACTTCGCAATAAACGTTTGCTGCCTTAATTCAGGGTGAGGGAGTTTTAGCAAAAGCAAGTCTCAACATGGCCTAGGTACATTGTAGGCCTGATTCCCCAAGGGAGAAACTATCCATGAGTGTGGGTCCTGTGCATCAGACCTTGCTTTCCACTGGGAGCCGAGCCCACACCACGCAGAACAGTCACCTACAGAAATATGTTATGGGTACTTTAATAGAGATTGCATTGAATCTATAGATTGCTTTGGGTAGTATGGCCATTTTTATCATGTTAATTCTTCCAATCCATGAGCATGGTGCATGCTTCCATTTGTTTGTGTCTTCCTTAATTTCTTTCTTCAGTGTTGTATAGTGTTCTAAGTACAGGTCTTTTACCTCCTTGGTTAGGTTTATTCCTAGGTACTTTATTTTTCTTGTTGCCATATCAAATGGGATTTTTTCCCTGATTTCTGTTTCTGATGCTTCATTGTTGGTGTACAAAAATGCCTTTGATTTCTGAGCATTGACTTTGTATCTGGCTGTTTTGCTAAATTCATTTATTAGGTTGAGTAGTTTTTTGGTGGAGCCTATAGGATTTTCTATGTACACTATCATGTCATCTGCAAACAGTAATACACTTTATCTTAAAATACCAAAATCCTAATAAGCTGTAACTATGTTATATAGTTATTATCTGACACATTTCAGCTAGATTACAGTGAGAACTACATATGATCAACTGATACAACATTCTACAAGATTTTTTATTGCTGCTAGCCCTCCAAGTCACTGCAAACTAATGCTCCCTAAAGTTAGGAAGGTGTTAAAGTTACAAAAGACCTATTTATCCTGATACTTGATTTTAATGACTACCCTACAAGCAGAGTGTTTTTAATACTCTGTCTCTGTAGAAGAGTGCAGACAGTAAAGGCACTTTGGGACCTGAGTTTGCATGAAAAGGTATTGCAGTGGAGCACAGTTTAGATTTTAGTGCTCAAGACAGGAGGACATAGTGTGGGGAAAGGGCCAGCAATCATTGAACAGGAGAGAAGCCCTGTGCGGTGTAGCTCAGTTGGTTGGGCATCGCCCCATGAAGCAAAATGTCGCAGGTTCTATTCCAAGTCAAAGCACATGCCTGGATTGCAGGTTCATTCCCCAGTCCAAGGCCAAGAAGCAGAAAGCCTGAACAGACCAATAACAGCTAGTGAAATTGAAGCAGTGATTGAAAACCTCCTGACACACAAAAGCCCTGGACTGGAAGGTTTTACAGGGGAATTTTACAAAATGTTTAAGGAAGAGCTAACCCTTATTCTTCTCAAATTATTACAAAAATTTCAAGAACAGGGTAGACTCCAAAACTCCTTTTATTAGACCAGCATCATCTTAATACTAAAACCAGATAAAGACACAAGAAATAAAGAAAACCTCAGGCTGATATTGCTGACAAACATGGATATTAAATTCCTCAACAAAATATTGGCAAACCACATCTACCAATGCATTAAAAAGATCATATGCCATCATCAAGTTGGATTCATCCCATGGATGCAAGGATGGTACAATATTCACAAATCAATAAATGTAATACAACACATAAACAAAATGAAAGGCAAAAATTACATGATCATGTGAATAGATGTGGGAAAAGCATTTAATAATATACAGCACCCATTTAAAACAAAAACACTCAGCAAAGTGGGAGTAGAAGGAGCATACCATAACATAATAAAGGCCATATACTGGAAAACTACAGCCAACATCTTACTCAATGAGCAAAAACTAAAAGCTTTCACACTAAGATCAAGAACAAGACAAGTGTGTACACTTCACTACCTCTACTCAACATAGTATTGACAGTTTTAGCCACAGCAATCAAATAAGAAGAAATAAGACATCCAAATTGGAAAGGAAGAAGTAACACTGTCATTATTTGCAGATGACATGATAGTGTACATAGAAAACCCTCTAGACTCCACCAAAAATTATTCCACCTAATAAGTGAATTTGGCAAAGCACTAGTATACAAAGTCAATATTCAGAAATTGAAGGCATTTTTGGACACCAACAATGAAATATCAGAAACAGAAATCTGGAAAGAAAATCCCATTTTCCATAGCAACAAGAAAAATAAAATACCTAGAAATAAACCTCACCAAGGAAGCAAAAGACCTATACTCAGAAAAGTACACAACACTGAAGAAAGGAATTAAGGAAGACACAAATGGAAACATATATAGCACAGCCATGAGGGGAGGGGAGGTAGGCATGATGAACCTAAAATGGGTGCAGTTTCTTTTTCACTCTTTCCTGTTTCCTACTATAGTAAGAACCAAAGAGAATTTCAAAATTTACTTCTAAAAACAGTAACTTCTCATCAAAATAAGTACTCTCATTCTTATTACAAGATAGTATTGATTTGTTGCAAAAGCAAATTAAAGGAACAGCCATAGCTCAACCAACAGAAATTACCACCATTAACTGTTTAGCATTTATACTTTGCATTTCACCTGTGTTCATGATCAGTGAAAATATAAGTCTAGAGGGATGTGGGTATTCACATTATTTCAAACAAAGAAAAATTGTGTCTCAAAGTCACTGCAAAAGGAGGCTTTTCTGTTCCTTCAAAAAAAAATCTGTTAATGTAATTAAGTTGAACTCCTTCCATTTCTGACCTGTGAATCATGGTGAAACCCTCCAGAAATCTCCCCTCAGGGACTTGATCTCCCAGAGACCCTATCAGTTTGAAGGATCCATTGAATAAGTTCCAGAATGGGGATTCCACCAGCAATGATGAATACCAAGTTTATCCTCACTTCGT
Source organism: Tonatia bakeri (assembly GCA_004024845.1). NCBI lineage: Eukaryota > Metazoa > Chordata > Mammalia > Chiroptera > Phyllostomidae > Tonatia > Tonatia bakeri. Next base: position 5,684 of record PVIA01019621.1, on the reverse strand, counting down.
TTCTAGCACTGCCCTCTCAGGTAAGAGTCCTATCCTGCTTCCCTAATTGGCCTCCTGGATGAGACATCTAGGATGACACTTGGCTGATGTGTGTTTTCTGTTGCAGGGCCTGGGGGAACAGCCTGGATTGAACCCCAGCAGACAGTAGTATGTGGAACAGAGGGGAAGAGTGTGGACTTCCTTTGTAATTACAGTGTGGCATCTTTAGGCTACGTGGGTCTCTACAGGTTTCAACAGTATCCAACCAAGCACTGGAGTATATTCTCTACAGAGGGCAGGGGTATTCTGGAAAAATAGACACAAATTTTGCCAAATAGAAGTTTCATTCAGAAAGTGCAGCAAAAGAAACTAATTTACACATCAGAAATCTGGTGCCTGCAGACTCTGTCCAGTGTCACTGTGTTCTGAGAGAGGCATGCTGGGAGCTCTGCACAGGGCCACTGTGCACAAGCACCACGCAGGGCAAGAAGGAGAGTGCAGCTCACAGCTTCATCAGGACTTCCTCTCTTTCAGATATAGCATAGCAGTTAGAAAATGTTGGAGCAGAAGTGTCCTCCTCTGACTATATAACACCAGGTCAAAAAAAATAGCTTAAGCTTTTTAAGTTTCCATTTCCTGAAATTTCAGATAGTAACTCTATAAGCTATTATGAGAAATGGCTTTAATATGTGGATAAAGGATATATTTTTTCTCTTTCTCAATAACTACTTGGGTTTCAAGGGACTTTTCTCCCAGTATCTGAAGATCTCTTTTACGCCATATTGACAAAAACAATAATAATAATAATAATTAAAACCCTGAAAATATACATTCAGGAGCCAGAGCTCTTTGACCAGGGATCCCCTATCATCGTGCCAAGGGTTGAAGGGCAAGCTCAGCAAGTCCAATCACTAGAAGAAGAGGAATCCTGAGGCACTCATTCATTCCTGACCTCTTGGACATGGGCATTTCTCTTGATGCAAACAAGAACAGAAGCTAGTTCCTCACAAGACTAAAGAAAAGAGGAATAGGTTTGGAATTAGGTGGGCTGGTAGGGTGGTGAGGAGAGAAATTGCCAGGTGACAATTACCATGTTCTTGTGGCAGTTCACACCTTTCCAGAAGGAAATAGAAGGCCAACTGAGGTGAGTGGAATCCTGGGCCTCCTGTTGCAATGAGTCCACCCACACTTCTAATGGACAGCTCCCATCCAGTTGAGTTTGTGGAAGGCTAGTGTCTTTGCTTGCATGGTGTTCGATGGTAGCTCCTGCATTTTCTGCTGTTTCTGCTTGGGGCTACATACTCTGTAGCCCCTGAAGAAACTAGTAATGCTATCATGAGATACCTGCCACCCTGTCTAGACAGAGATAAAAATCAGGAGAAAGGGGCAAGAACCTCTCCTCCACACCACAGAGCTCTTCACAAAGAGGAAGAGCAGTCTCAACAACCAAGGAGACAAGGCTACTCAGCCTGGGAGAGAGTGAGTGGAGAGTCCCTTATTCTCTCCCACCTGCCTTCCCAACCTCTGAGAGCAAGGAAAAAGGTGGGAAGAGAAATAAGACAGAAAAAGCAGCATAACATCTGGATCACAAGCAGACCATATATATATACACTTGGATTCCTTTAAAGTTATATTTTCTTGCATAACCCATGGAAAGTTTTGAAGAGTACAGGAAAAACTATAAAGAATGCATGAGCACAGGGACCTATACTTGAAGACTATGTGTCTGAAACAGGACACTATCATAATCACATTTGTCACCCTATATCTAGAAAAGATACATGTTAGTCCAATATTATACTGAGAAGTACCCCCAGTGGGATGTGATGCCATCTTTATCATACCCTAAATTTCCATACCCAACTGGGCCTAATTTCTTATTTACTATTCCATTGAATTGACCTGTCTGCTTAGTTTTAATATGCAATTAAGATTTTTCTCTCTCTTCCTTTCCCACTCTCTCTCTCTCTATCACACACACACACACACACACACACACACACACACACACACACACATTGTGGATAGAAAATGTGCCACTTTCAACCCTGGCTGAGCAGCTCAGTTGTTTAGAGTGTCACCCTGATATGTCAAAATTGTGAGTTCAACCCCCATAATTAAGTGGAACAACAAGTCAATGGTTCTCCCTCTCTCTTCATCTCTTTCTCTAAAAATCAATAAAAATAAAAATTTTAAAAATAAAAGTGTTCTTTTCTTCTACATTTTCTTTTAACTGTTTTTGTTGTTTTTGCATATATGAATGATAGATTTTAAAAAATTGTTTCTTATATTATAACCTGTATTTTGTAGTGCTTTTTTTCCTTTTTTAGGTTTTTCTGATAATCATTTCATCTGCAAACATGAAGATATTTTGACTCTTTCTTTCTGAAAAGAGAGAGGGAAAGAGAAGAAGAAAGAGAGAGAAACATCAATGTGTGGTAGCCTCTGGCATGCCCCCTACTGGGGACCCGGCCTGCAACTCAGGGATGTGCCCTGATTAGGAATAGAACCAGTGACCCTTTGGCTTGCAGGCCAGCATTCAATCCACTGAGCCACACCAGCCAGGGCTTAACTTTTGCTTTCAAATTGTTATGCTTCTCACTAGTTTCTCTGGGCAGATGGCATGATCTAGTAGCCCTAACACAGTGTTAAATAGTGGTAAAGATACTGGACATCATGGCCTTTCTCCTAACTTTAGTAGGAAAGCTTCTAGCATTTCTCTGTAAGTCGGTGCTGAATTGGGGATGTGCATATGCATTTTATTTTAAGGAATTAATTATTAACTTTCTTAGTGTTTTTCACGTGAACATTTTGTATTCTGTTACATGATTTTTCTACATCAATGGAATTGATCCTATGGTTTATCTTTCTAACTCTTATGCAAGTTTCTGAGCTACTTTTTTTCTGGAGGAATTAAACTACTTTTTTCAAGACTTACAATAAGGTCATAGCATCAAAACAGTGTGGGTGTATTGAAAGGATAGGCATACAGGAAAAAGAATAAAATAGAGTATCCAGTAATAGACCTCCACATACATGGTTAATGAATTTTCTATCTAGGTGCCCAATTAATTCAGTGAGACAAGGTTGTCTTCTCAGTAAAGGCTTGGACATATCCAATACTTAAACAACTGATTTTACACAAGAAAAATCTATTCACCACCACACATCTCATACCATACAAAATGTTAAATCGAATGCATCATAGAATTCAACATCATCACTTTCAGAGGAAACATAGGAGAAAATATTTGTATCAAACTAGGCAAAGATTTCTTAGGACATAAAAGAGCACAAACCATAAATTTAAAAAAAAACAATAAATTTTACATCATCAAGATATTGTTCAAAACACAAAAAGATAAGTTAAAGGTGAGCAGAACATTTTCAATGTGTATAACATATAAAATGTTCTATCTACATAATACAGGGTCTGGCAAAAGTACGATTAAGTTGTGAGGATGCAAAACAGTTTACACTCGCATTATTATTTTAATTGTGATATCTTTTTAAAAACATATATTTATTATTTCCATCATCATACAAGGATATGTTTATTGATTTCAGAGAGACAGGGAAGTGGGGGAGAGAGAGAGAGAAAAGCATCGGTGTGAGAAATATCAAAGAGTTGCCTCCAACACATGCCACCACCAGGGACTGAATCCACAATCCTCACATGTACAGGACGTTGCTGCAATCAAGTAAGTCAGCCTGCCAGGGAAAGCTACTTACTCTGAACTGCAAACACTTTGCTTCGATATTTTGCTTCTCTTTGTAGTAAAGGCGATGCCTATGATGTACTGTCCCCAAGACCTAGTTAATTTTATATGTGTTTTTCTGGTCTCCTCAACTTTATTATTAACATATTCTATTTTCTGCATTGTATTAAACATCCCAAAGGGTTAAAGTCAACAAACATTACACAGTAGATGCTCCACATTTATTGTTGACCTGCTACAAACTGTGTCTATCATTATCTGGGAATTTTGTTAATCACCTCTAACTAAGTACATTCCTGTTGGTAATGGTCTGGAATGTTAACATCACCACATCTGAGACAGGGGAGAAAACAGTGTAAATGTTACTCCTTCCAAACAACTGGAACAACTCCTCCTTTAATTCCAGACTCAAATTCTTTTCTTTGAAAACATTCTGAAGTGTCCTCATCAGTAGAGAGAAAATCTTAGGACATTCAGAAGGTGTGATAGCCTCTCTGCAGCGCCACACATGAAGTGATTTGATGCTGTTCTGATCGGGGAAAAAGACCAAGCATATGCCCAGGAAAGTGTAGCAACTTACAAACAACCAGCTTCTCAGGTGACTACCCCAGGTGCCTGCTATTTTCTGTCAAGCAGCAATGAGAGGACAGGAGAAGGTAGAGCACAGTTCATCTCAGGCCTGCACCCCTGAGAGGATGCTGACTCCAGTGTGAGCTTTGATTACACTGGGCTCCAGGGGCAAAGCTAGAAGGAGCAGCTCCCTATTTTACATCACTTCATGTACGAAGAAGAATGGAAGACAGACATACACAATCAACCTGAAAGAAGATCACAGCTCTTTCCTCATCACAGACTCTCAGCCCCTTACCTCAGGCCCACAGTAAGACATGAAGGGAGGGAAGGATGGCAATAGACTTGCCAGAGCCACGTTATCCAGGAAATGTAGCGGAGAAAAATGTGGTTAAGTAGGTACCCAAAGTCATCAATGTGAGAACTGGATGCAAAGCATAGAAGAGAATTTTCTTTCTTAATCTCTCATCCTCTTGAGTCCCTAATCCTTGCTGAAAATATAGGAGACCATAAAATAGGTTTTCATATATCTAATATGTAAAATATGAGAAATTACCAGATTTTGCACAGGTGCCCTAATCTAAACATAAGAAAGACTTAGATATTTGCAAAAGCATTAGCATTCTGAGAGTTAGCCAACAAAGATTGATCTGTCAAAGCTGAGAATATCTTTTTTAAAAAGGCATTATAATGCCCTTCTTTACATTTTTACAATTTAGGAGAGGTCTAACACTTCTCACTAATTTAGAAGAGTTCAGGTTGAGAAATTTAACAAAGCATGGTAGACCCTAACCGGTTGAGAGAAACACCCATTCTTTTCTCAACCTTTTATTTATGCCCCTCAGAATGCAGCACCGAGTTATGCAGGCAAAGGACCTGCACAGAGGTCTGAGAAGGTGAGGAGAGTGAGGAGGAGCATCAGGCACTAAGAATATTCAGACAGTCATCCCCAGAGACCATTTGCAGACTCTGTTTTGTTTTCTATCTCTTTATTTTCTTCCTCTCTATATGTTCTAATTTCCTTTATCTGATCATAATGGGTTACCTTGTATTAAAAGAGGAATGGAAAGAAAAATATATTGTAATGAAAAGTTCAGACCACATGGGGGCAGTGCTTCCACTGACAGAAGAGACTGGCTGGAAGCTAGAACTCTGAACAGGAGCAGCCAGAAAGAATATTTTCAATGACGGCTTTGATGTCACAAGTGAGTTTTGACTGGTTGTGACAAGAAAATGAAGATCACAAGGGGTGTCCACACAAAAAGAAACAGAAGAATCTGGAATAGAGATCTAGGCCCTCTGAACTTGGCCAGTTCCAAGCCTCCTAACTGAATCCTCAGAGGCTCCAGGAAGAAGCAAGAATGGAGATTCCCCTGGGAGCTTCACTGATGCTCCTGTGTGTGCAGCTAACCTGTG
>PVIA01019620.1:0-10225 GCA_004024845.1 Tonatia bakeri | reverse complement strand
GGGGGGTAAACCAGGTGGTAGCGTGGCCTCTGAGCAAACACGGTGATGGATTGCAGAGCTCAGGTGACTGGGACTCTCAGTCAGTCATGTTCCCTGTCACTGGAAGTCTATAGAGCACATGAAATAAGTTGTATTTCAGAAATCAAATAATGAGAGAAGTACTTGCTATGCATTTTACATTCCCTGCATAATTAAAGACACACATGCGTGTATCAGTCATATCAGGGCTCAACATCCTCCACTGCCACCTGGCCTGACAGGTGAGGGTGGACATGCCACTCCTGGGAAATGAGAGGAAAAAGCAGGTGCAACCAGAGGCTTTTCTTTCTATTAGTATATGATACCCTGGCGCTAAATGCTACCTTCACTTCAACATCATTCTTACCAGCTCCTTAAGGGACAGAGGTGACAGTAGAGTGTGTGTGTGTGTGTGTGTGTGTGTGTGTGTGTGTGTGTCTTGGGTTTCTGGAGAAATGAAATGCAGTCAAATACAAAGATGGACACATGGTTTACTTCTTCTGCTGGTACCACTTCGTCTGCTACACTTAAACCATCCTTTCCTCCTCATACCTCAAGAAAATCCTACCAGTTCTTTCCCAATAGTAAAGGGAGAACTAAGGATCCCAGGCACCAAAGTATAGAGTTTCTCACGGGCAATATTTTCAGTTTCATTTTACAAAAAAAAAAAGTGTGTGTATGTAAATTGAGTTAAGAAAGTCAGTTTGAATGTTATTACCCTCATTAAGAAATGCCAAATAATGTTTATTAAGCTATGAATCATTCAGTAAGTCTGGAAAGTTATAAATTAAATCACAAGTTGAGGGGATTATGGATAATAGAGACCATTTGTTCCACCCCCTCGTTTACTACAGCACGAAGATGAGTTACCGAAGGAGCAGTGTTTGGCTCAAGGTCACACGGAATGCTATGTGGCATCTGAGATCATCGGAAACGCCAGGGAATGTGGAAAATGCCAGGACTCCTGAGACTGGCATGTGCTCTCCAAAATACTCGGAACCATCCCACGCTGCAGCAGCCACACCAGATCCCTCATTTCATAGTTTTGTGAACACTGCAAGGATTCTCCTCCATTTGTGTAGGGTTTCAAAGATGTACTAATCCCTCAAACACATGTTAATGTGGGTGCTCTTTGAGGAAAAGGAACAGATACATTCTTCAGCTTTTCCTTCAGCTGCCCCTCCCCCACCCTATTTCACCGTGAGAAATCCTGTTAGACGACCCAGAAGTACACTTCGGGTCTTTTAGGGTGGGGGTTCACGGCTCCTGCGAGAGGAATGAGAATTCACTAAGGTGATGGTCTTTTGGTGAAACACAATACTTTCCTCCAGAATCCTTCTCCCTTAATTATACATAACATTTTCCCCACTTTTTTATAAAGATTTTATTTATTTGTTTTTAGAAAGAAGGGAAGCAGGGGAGAGAGGGAGAGAGAGAAACATCAATATGTGGTTGCCTCTCACACGCCCCCCACCAGGGACCTGGTGGCAACCCAGGCATGTGCCCCAACTGGGAATCAAACTGGCAACCCTTTGGTTCACAGCCTGCATTCAATCCACCGAGCTATACCAACCGGGGCATTTTTCCCCACTTTAAACTGCTGACTTCCCTGTCTTATTCCTTATTCCTTGGCTGCCCTTACTCCTCTCTGCACCATCCAATCTTGACCTTCCCTGGAGAACATAAAAGCTGAGTCTTGATCACCCCAAAGCCCTCAATATCCACTAACTCACGAAATGCAGTATGATGAGGGAATCAAGCCTCGGTTAGTTCCCAGATCTCGACTTCCTAACCCCGTGACCTTGGACAAGTCAAACCATGTTTACTTAACCATACATTCTTTAACATATGCCTCGAATATTTGAAATATTTTGCTGTGGTAAGCATCTAGCTGTCTGAGATCTGTGTACTGGTATTTAAGTACTCAGAGTTGGTTCCTAACGGCAGAATTGTTCGGTCAAGACTGCGTGCATGCAAAATGTCTATAGGTGCTGCCAAAGTGCCGATCAAAGCCATTAACACACATGACCAAAGCAGATGTACGCTCATGCTACATGATGGTTGCCAATATTATCACAGTGGTAAAAGGCTACACTTTTCATGCTTCTTTGAATTTGTGGCTGAGGACCAAAGTTACGACCTCTAATCTTCCACCTTTCTTCCTTCTTCCCAAGAAAAACCTTTCTTGTTTCATATGCAAAAGCTTTTTAACCTGGCCTGGCATTTACCTGCTGGAGTCTGGCATTTACCTGTTGGAGTCTGGTATTCACCTGTTGGAGTCATCACATAATATGAAAATTCAAAGTCAGTAATTTCAGCTTCTTATCAATCTTTGGTTCAAAGCTGGATTTTACCTCTAAATCCTATTATAAAAGCTTGCACTGCACATTTGAGTATGTTCAATTAGAATGATCCGATCTAAGCAGGCCCTTCTAGGTGTTCTGCTGTAAATTCCTGCTCTCTTAACAGTTTTAACATTTTGTGTTCTTTACATGGCACAAACAACATTCTCTCTATACAAATTCATACATTGGGACACACAGAGAAAAAAGTGTGCAAGTCACCTCTTCCATTCTTGCTGCATTCCGTATCTATAGCTCTACAGCTGTATCTCAGGTATTCTTATTTTTCAATCTATTATTTAATATAACTGCTCCAATCTGACATTAGTCAGGTCATTCAAATAAATCTCCATGTAGAAGTAGCCAGGCAGTGAAATGCAGGGGACAAGAAGAACAAAGAAATAGCAACTCCCTGAACAATTCGCTCTGTGACAACTGTGGGAGTATTTTGATAACTGTTGGCAGCAGGACGCTGCATGTGATGTGGGGAAGGAAACCTTGGCATTCAAACAAGCAAATGGTTTGGCGACAGTTTATTAGATTTTTGCCGTGCTTGCAAATGCCAGTAACAATTTCTCAGACTGCAGAATTACTAGATGTGACAGGTTTGAGAATGTTTCACAATCGTCATCCAGTAAGTCATCCTTCAAAGTTAAACATTACATGAACTCTTTTCAATGACTATCACCATTAAAATGAAAGTTCTGCTGGAGTTTATGGATTTAACTGGTTCATACTGAATGTGCCTGGTCATAGAATCAGAGGCTAAGTGAAAGCATCCAAGAAAAATTATAATACATTCTTACAGGTGGGGTTCTATCACATTTTTCTTCAGGCCAAAGATAATTCCCATTGCTTCCTAAATGTAAGCTGCAAACGCTTACATTAAAAAATATTTCAAGTCAATAGCTAATTGTAGACATTAAGGAACTAGAATAAGAACGCAAAGCTAGCATAAGAAAGGAAATAAAGATTAGAGCAGAGATTAATGAAATAGAGAACAGAAAAACAATAGAGAAAATCAATGAAACCAGAAGTTGTTTCTTTGAAAAGATAAACAAAATTGACAAACCTTTAAGTAGACTGACCACCGCCCCCCAAAAAGAAAATGTAAATCACCAAAGTCAGGAATGAATGAAAGGACATTAGTACCAACCTTACGATCACGACACTTGCCTGTCTCTTGTCATCAGTCTTGACAGTGCCCTGGGGAGAAGACACAAGCTGGGTCCTCACAACCCAAAAGCACCCCTGCTGGGTGTAACCAGCAGAAATGGCCTCTAAAAGAATGCTGCCTTTTGACCCAGTGATTCCATTGCTCGGAATACACCCTACAAATCCTGAAACAGCAATTCAAAAGAACGTAAGCACTCCTGTGTTCATAGCAGTGCTATTTACAATAGCCAAGTGCTGGAAAGAGCCTAAGTGCCCATCAGTAGATGAACAGATTAGAAAAACTGGGTACATTTACACAATGGAATACTATGCAGGACAAGGAAAGAAGGAATTCCTACCTTTTGCAACAGCATGGATGGAACTAGAGGCAATTATGCTAAGTGAAATAAGCCAGTCAGTGAAAGAAAAATACTATATGATCTCACTTATAAGAGGAATCTAATGAACAAAATAAACTAATGACCAAAATAGAACCAGAGACATGGAAACGTGGAACAGATTGACAGCTGCCAGGAAGTGGTATGGGGAGAGGTGGAATGATGGGAAAAGATCAGTCAAAGAACATGTATGAATAACCCAAGGATACGGACAACAGTGTGGGAACTGACTGTGGGAGTGGGGGTAGGGGGTGCTGAGTAAGGAAGGGAAGAGGGAAAAATTGAGACAACTGTAACAGATATGAGAGAGAGAGAGAGAGAGAAAGAAAGAGAGAAAGAAAGGAAGGAAGAAAGAGAGAAAGAAAGAAAGAAAGAAAAGAAAAGAAAGAAAGAGGGAGGGATGGAGGAAGGAAGGAAGGGAGGAAGGGAGGAAGGAAGAAAATATATATGAAGAATAAAAAAATGTCATCACAGGCTCCAGGGTCAAGCTGCCTACATGTAAATCCTTCCTCTCCAGTTCCTAGCCCTTGACTTTTAAAAGTTTATTTGCACTTAATGCTTCCAATTAACCATATGATAAATTGGAGTAATTATAATACCTGCCTCATAGCACATGGGGAAGATTAAAATAGTTAATACATATAAGGCACTGAAAGGTGCAGTTAATAAGCTCAGGCGTTGTCACTGGCATCGTCATACTCCGCACCTCCGGGGACTGGTTCGAGCCCAGACTTGGGTGGTTTCTCACTCCACTTCACATGGAGACACAACACCACCTTTGCTGGGCTCCCTAACCTAGCAGAAGGCAGTGGGCTCTTTGCGTTGCAATCAGTTGTCAGCCCAGCCACTCGGGCATAGGAGGTAGTTTAGTGCATGTCCACACTTAGTCAAAACGATGTGTTATTTATTTCAAAGTTTGCTGTATCAAGTGTGTAACAACTAAAGAGACTCATACTGCACTTAGAAAAACAGTTATATATAGAATCGATGAAGAGTACAAAAATGCACTTAAGAGAGCAGTGAACATGTAAAACATTGGAAAAAAGGGGGGAGTGTGTTTGTAATCTCAGTTTTAAATCTTTCAGTTATTTATAGTCTTGTTTGTGTTCAACTTAGGTTAATTTTCTTGTTGGTATAAATCACCTCTGGTAATCATTGTGCATTTTATTCTCATCCCTTCCCTTGGCAATCTACAATATTCAGATGCTTGAAACACTATAAAATTCAACCCTGCATGAGAGAGAGGTCACAGGAAACACCAAGAGAACAAGGGTGAGGCTGGACAGTGCTAGCGTGGGCGCCAATGACAGATTTCTCTACCCCTGCCTCCCACAAACGCAGCAGAAGGAGGACCTGCATGGAGCCTGTGCAAAACTAGAGAGTGATAGACAAAGGGAAAAAGCCCTCCTACCTCCTTCTGGTCCCTGATTGAAGGTGGGACCAAAGGATCAGCCCCATGTCTACTGTAAAGGTCAACATGGTGGCAGGGGTGTTGGGAACTGCCCTTCCTGGTTTCAGGAGCTGTAACCCCCTCGTGGCTAAGGCTGAGTATTCCAATATTGACCTTGGGACCATAAGCCACTAAGGAGACAAAGCTTATCTCCCTGGCATGGGCCCCGCCTCTGCTCCTTTTACTTCACCCTGCCTGGCCCCCAATCTTGATCAGTTAGCCATTGACAGGTAAGATTCCTCAAGGGAGGGATGACCTAAGACAGGTACGATGATGGGGGACCCCAGGGAAGGACTTGGGGGCTACAGAAAATGGGTGATGGACCCTCACCCCTTGACTTTGACACAGTCTGAGTCCTCATTCTGTATTCGAGAATCTCCTAGTCTCTTGGCTGCCTTACTTCCCCTGACTGACTTAAACCTGAAACAATGACTTAAGCCTGAAAGCCTGAAACAATGTGGTGGTGGGTGCTGCCCTGTGCTGGGAAGGGTGGGTTCCCTAGGGTGATCAGGCCTAAGAAAGAATATATAAAATCCTATGAAACCTGCTTTGTTTAGGATGCTCTCTATTAAATAAGGGTGCAAGCAGGAAGTGAGTTTGTTCCCCAAAGTTTTATGGCCATTTAGCTATCGGACCCTGACTCAAAATAGGCCCTCAGATTTCTTTGTATGTTATCTATTGTTTGATCCTTACTGCCTGATAATGATTAATGAGCTTTACGTATACACCCTGTATTCCTATGCAAATTGAATCCAAGAAAAGCTTCTCCAGGCGAGGGTCCGGGTGCTCTCCTCTTGAGAGGGTGATCAAAGCGCTCCGAGGCTTGCTCTCCTCTTGAGAGAAAAGTTGAGCCGTCCCTTTTCCTCCACAGGACTTGGTGGTCTGTGTGAATTATGTCATTTCATCCATAATGCCGGGGACACTGTGGGCTGGTGTCCACGTCACAGGGGAGGTGCTAACCTGTCAGTCTAGCATAGGAAAAGGATTGGCTGTCCCCCACCACCCTCCTCCTAGAGCCCATGGAAGTTTGCACTAAGAGATTTAAAACAAGGGGAGAGAGAAACACACTCTCTTCCTCCGGGACCCCCAGCACAGACGTGGGGGCCAGGGTTTGCAGGAACTTGCAGGTCCTGGAAACCAGTCCTGGAAGCCGCAGGGTGATGGCAGTGCTGGACCCCAGGAAGGCCCCTGAGTCTGGACAGTTACCTGCTTAGCCACCTGGAGCTCCAAAGGACAGACAGGATGGAATAGGGATTCTGGGCACTGTTTCGGGCTTTAGTCTTTCTGGGAATAAATGGGCTTTGTCTGTGTTATATGGAAGAGATGAGCCTGGAATTAGGGAGCTCACCCATCCTCCAAAATTGTACAACACTTCAATAAAGACCTCTTTCCCGCCCACCTCCCTTTGTCTTCAGAGTTTGCCTGTGAGTGGTGACCGCCAAACCCCACTTTTGTTCACTGACAGTAAGATATCCCAAATGTTGATAACTGACTATTTAATTTATAAACAAGCTGGCTGACTGATTTTTACTTGCACCAGTTTCTCAAGATTTTATAATAGTTTAGAGCAGTGGTTCTCAAACTTTTTTTCATTGTACGCTCCTTAAGTAGCTTTGCTTTTAGATGTTTTCTTAAAAGCCCCCATGACTTTTCAGTACCACTGATATACTGTGTATCTGTTCAAGCTGTTTTTTACTTTTATCAGATAATTTCCCCCCTCTCGGGAACAATATTGCACCCACTGAGAATTCATGGTTTGGAATATTCAGATTTATATAAGAAAATGTAGGATGAGCAATCACCCTTATTGCCAGCAGCAGGAAGGGATGTAGCTACTCAAGTCCACTGGAATATCTCCTTGTTCTTTACTATGGTCTTCTGATCAGCAGCACCACCATTTTGTTTATTTTTATTTTTAAAGGGGAAGGGAGCGAGAAAGAGAGGGAGAGAAACATCAATGTGTGGTTGCCTCTCGCGAACCCTGTACTGGGGACATGGCCCACAGCCCAGGCATGTGCCCCGAAGCAGTGACCCCTTACTTCACAGGCTGGCACTCAATCCACTGAGCCACACCACTCAAGGCAAGGGAGCTTGTTTGAGATGCAGACACTCAGCCTCACCTCAGACCCACTGGATCGTAATCTGCATTTCAACAAGACCCCGTGCTGCTTCCAATGGCTGCTGGAGCCTGAGAAGCACTGCTTTACAGTCCAGGGTACAATCCTCTCCCAAGCTGGGAAACACAACGTTAACGTGTAAATGTGGAAAAATACACATGGACCCCAAAGAGCAGTTAAGTTTCCCCACCCCTCTCTCTCAAGTCCTGACTATGTACGTTTCTTTCTTAAAAGTTACCAATAACATTTTTTAAACTTAGAACTGGGTGTCATTTGTCTGTCTGTCTGTCTGTTCATTTGTTGAGTAAGGTCAATTTTATTGACTTTTCCCGAGCAAGTGACATCCCCATGAATGTGTGTCCGGCTGCCTTGGCTCCCGTCTTTTTCATTCCTTTGCTCTCCGCCCCCCCCCAAAGCAGGGGTGCTAGAATTTGTTGGAAAGAGCAAGGTAAAAACAATGAAGAGAAATTTCTGTGTTTCTTCCCCCAATGAATGGGCCTTCTGACTCTCAGCTGGAAGTACGGGTCTCTGTAAAATTAAGCTTGTTTTGATAGTGATCCTTTCTCTTGGATCCAGTAGCAGAGTAAAGAGTTTTTATCTATTTCACTATTTTGAAGAGTCAGTGAGTTAGCATGGGGGAAAAAATACCAAATTAATTGAATGTACTTTGGTTCTTATTTAGGAAGATGAGGTTGATTTTTCACTACATTTTTTTGTTAGAGGTATGAACTTTTGAAATGTGTGTGACACATTTCAGCCATACTGGAAAGAAGAAAAAATAGTATAACGAATGCCAATTACCCACTTCCTAGGTTAACCCGTTGCCACCTTTGCTCCTTCTATATTTTCCTGAAGTGTTTTAATAAGTCACGGATATCATGGCATTTTTATAACCCTTATTTTTCTGAGTATTTTTAAATGGCATTTTCTTCCATCAAAGATGAATTATACTTCACTAAGACTTTTGAGGTTGAAAGTGGAGAGATTTTCAGTACCACAAAGTTTCCATTATTATTCTCATCACTTTTTCCCCTACTAGCAGGAGACAAGGGGAAAAAACTTGGACCTGCTGAATTGGTCCAAATTCCAGCTGAGACATTATTTTTGGGGGTTTCCAGAGGGTGTCTGACCACAGACAGCCAAATTCTCTTTAATTCTAAACTATTAACAAAGACTGAGGTCAAGTTAGGCCGAAAGCCAAAGCTCTCCTCGTTGAAAAATGCTGCGGAGAGATTTGGCTATATACCAGTAGCTTTTTCTTAATTAGGAATCTCAGTCAACATCTTGAAGTTTTTAAGAGCAGAAAGGGGGAAAGGGGAACATAAGGGAGAAAAGTGATAAGAGGAAGATCAGAAGAGAGAAGAAACATAGTTTTATAAACTCTAACTCAAACACCATAATCAAGGCATCTCTCTTTTAGCTTCCTACTTCCCTTTCTATTCCAACAGGCTTGACTTACTAGGATAAAATTAAGTATATTTTCAACTACTCATTGAGTCAGAGAATGTGTGTGTGTGTTTTCAGTGGCGGGCTGGGGGCTGGGGAGGCAAGAGGAGAATGAAAAATATCTGTAGTCATTGAAGACGGTTTGCTTATTATATGGACAGCTTCCTAGCAGCAATATTGTATGGCATGGTCATTAGAAGACTTGTCCATTTGCCATGTCTGAATTTTAAGACTCAAACATAAAACACAGTTTCATAGTTGCAAATGCGTTCACAGCCACATACTCAGTCCCGTTGTCTATACGTGAGAAACCAAACTTCCAGAGGCGGTTTGTCTAAGAATGTCTCTAGGAAAAAAAATATTGTTTCTGGAATGACCGGTATATCTCCACCTTTGATTTTTAGTCCTCCAGGGTGTTCCGACCCTGCTCCAGGAAGGAGTGACAAGGATAGTGGTTTCCTCCATGGGCTCTAACCCCCGTATCCTGCTCATTAACCAGCATCCACCTGGGGAGCCATTTCCAGTCTCCACCGTCCCCACCATTGTGTGCGCTGGCTCCAAGCCAGCAGACAAGCATCTGAACTTATGTCCCTGGGAGGGTTCCCAGCACTTCAAGGAACCACAGCCTGGGCAGCTTCATAATATTACACTCCACAAAAAACACATATGTATATGTATATGTGTGTGTGTGTGTGTATATATATATATTATTTAGAACTGTTTCAATTCCTAGGAGCACTCACATCTGTAAGGCACCAAGCAAGCCTTAAAATTCAGTGAAACATTGAGAGGATTTTAAAGGCTATCCTGCAGAAAAAAAAATGTGACTTCTCCAGAGAAACATAAATCTTGGCCTGTGTGGTAGACAGAATGCAGTCACTTTGTTATCAGTTGTGGAACTAATTGTTAATCTTCTGCTGCTCTCCCAGTCAGCAGGGCCAAAAAGAACATTCTGGAAAGACTAAAATTATCCATCTGGTTCACAGGGGACAGATCCAGGAACACCGTGGAATTCCTAAATCTTTGGGAGTGAAAAGGCATCATTCTGTTCCTTGTCCATCTGATCCCATTTTTGCTGTAGCAAGGTAAATCAAGTTTATTCATGTTCTCTGACCCCTTCCCAAAGATCTTGAAGATGAAATAACACACTTGAGATGCTGGTAAGAAAAGTTATTCTAGGTATAAAATTTCATCAGCATTAAAAATTGATTATGCAAGGAAATTGAAGTTTTATGCAGCTACATCAGAGAAAAATGTGTGCAGTGTCCATAGTAAACACCAAATGAACTACAAGCAGCC
>PVIA01019619.1:0-10204 GCA_004024845.1 Tonatia bakeri | reverse complement strand
TGCAGACCACCTGGCTGCTGATCTTAAATGCAGTCTCACTGGATTGGCCTCCCATAGCAGCTCAGCCATGCAGAGGGAGACAGGGAGCCTACAGAAGGCTTGTTTTCTAGGCAGTGAGCTTTCCCACCACATCCCCACAATGTTTCTCCCCCCACACATCTGAGGATCTCTCCACTGTGGGTCCCTTGGCTGTGTAGTCCTGCAGCTCCTCCATGGTCAGGAGCCTCTAAAAGCAGTGACTCTACCCCGACCAACCCGGCCTTGCCTCCTTATGTCAGACAGAGGCGAGTTTGGTGGAAAGTAACATCAGAGGTTGGGATCATCTTCTTCTGCAAAATTCCTTTGCCCTTTCCCTCCTCTTCTTAGGCTTTAACATGAGGTAACCTTCCTCAGGGCGATGCTAGCAAACTGAACATGCCTGAACCAATGAAACAGTTTATGGGTGTGTGTGAGTGTGCACACTCGGTGCACACACAGATGCCCAAAGAGAAGCGTGAGGAAGCTTGACATCA
The DNA here is from genome assembly GCA_004024845.1 of Tonatia bakeri. Classification (NCBI taxonomy): domain Eukaryota; kingdom Metazoa; phylum Chordata; class Mammalia; order Chiroptera; family Phyllostomidae; genus Tonatia; species Tonatia bakeri. Next base: position 9,692 of record PVIA01019619.1, on the reverse strand, counting down.
TGGACACTAAGTCTGTTCAGACAGTAATGATACACATTTTGTTCAAAAAGTTAGAAAAGACGGAGAAGCAAGAAACCCTTACCTCATTGTTGCTGTGAATCAGGCAGCAGTTGCACTGTGCTTGCTTCGCTGGATGGTGTGCTCTGAGATCTGGCAGCCTGCCTTGTAAATTTTTCAGATAACCTTAAGCTCCAGGACAGGGATATATAAAGGAGGGAAACAAACTAATTAGGAAAACTTTGGGCGGGTCATTGGGAGAACAACTTAGGTGGAACACCAAAGTGGAAAAAAAAACTGGAAAATGGAACTGACCACAGTCCCCTGCAGGGACAAACTGAAACAATGTTTTCTTTTGAGGAGAAGATGGTGAAGAACAGTTTTTGTGATAGGCAAATCCCTCTCTCAGCGTCTGTACAAAGCAGGTTTATAGAAGCCTGGGAGCTAGGAGATGCCAGTCATGCCCAGTCTGCTGACCCTGGAGCCAGGGACCCCTGTGACAATTGGCTGTGTGAACTTGCCAAGGTCATGCTCAGATCTGTGCCTGTGTGCTCATCTGGAAACAGAATTTGCTCATTTTATGGTATACAATTCTGCCAGTCTCTAACCTGGAGCCTTAACCCAACTTTGATCCTATTTTCTCACAGCGAAGGTATGTCTTCCTAATCGTTCTGTGCCTTTGCATATCCTTCTGGAGAGTCAATGACAGTAAGAGGCCCATAACCTCTTCCTTAGTATACTGAGGCACAGAGAAATGTGTGCGCTACCATCTTGAGACTTGAAACAAAAAAATTAGACTTGCTTTTCTAGAAGGCTGACACTGGCAAGTGTTGGACCTGCAGCACCTTGATTGGGGATCAACCCACAATATTGGTGCATCAGGTGATGCTGAGACAAACTGAGCTGTTCAGCCAGGCACCCAAGGGAATTTCTTGATTTCTAATTCCTGTGCAGATGCAAAAAGCAAGGTGCTGTTGTTTGCCAGAGGGAGTCATCTGTTGCTCTAACATGAATTCCCACATTCTGAGTGAAATTGTAACTTAATGTTAGGTAGAAGCCAGGAAAGAGTGGCCAGAGGGGAAATAAAGCTGGGCGTGGCATTCACAGAATCACATGCATAACTGTGATGGCACAAGAGGAGGGAGGCCCTTGAAATTCTGTGTGCATCACTTCCATGGGAGAGAATGCTTTGCAACTGTAAGAAAGGTCTGGAAGGCGGAGAAGGAAGTGGAAACCTAGAGGATGACTAAGGTATATAACCCCAGAACCCCAATAGTTGGAGCACTCAGATTAGCTGAGTGCCCATTTGTAGCCTCAGTTAAGTGTATAGAATAAATTCACTAACAAACTTACTACCTGAATTCTGGTATATTTTAAAGTAAACTTGCTATTTCATTCCACACAATGTGCTTGTTTCTCTCTTGAATTCATTTCTTGCTGGAAAAGCAAGAGCTGAGGCCAGGAAGCCCCTGCCTCGGGTCTCCCCAGTAACATTAACAAACATTAAAACATTAACATTAACATTAATTAACATTAACATTAACTCTAATTGACAGAACTAGAGTTTAATCATTAGGAACTCCCTGGCACGTATAAGCATGCAAATAAGAGGTGATCAGATGATGATGATTTTAAGTCTTCAAATGAAAGTAATATTTTCTTTAAAAATAAAGGTATCTATACTTGTGTCTTAAAAAAAGGAACAGAAGAGGAACAGAAGAGAAGTAAAAATATTTTTATCTTAGAAATGCTTAATTGATCTCACTGCTAGATCTAAGAAATTTTTGCTCAGTCCCCCTGCCCAGTCCATCTCTCACCTCAGCCCTCACCAATTACAAGTTTCCACTGAGACATTGTTCCTGAGCATAATGGGCTCATCTGGTGCAGCCCAGTGAATGTCCACCAAGGCAGTATATGAGCAAAGGAGGTTTCTTACTTCCAGCAGTAAGGAGAGCACTGGGGATGTCTCCCAAAGCAGTGTTTCCCCGAGTAGACAAGGGGAATCACCTTTCCTGGGACTGGGGACACATATTCATCAGAAGGGACAGGCCACTACATGCCGAGGCTGAGTCACCCAGCACAGGGGCAGTCTGGTGCTCAGCTTCCAGGACACGTCCTTGTTCTGGAAGGCAGCTCAGCGAAGACTGGCGGTTTCACAGCTCAGTAGCACCTTTACCCTCCCTACTCTGCTTGCCCCAGCCCGAACCAGTCAGAAAGTTCTGCACAAAAATTTCTGAATAAATGAAACAGGTTTATCCACATATTCAGGGAAATGTCCAGGCTCTAAACAAATGCTGAAATTAATGAATTAGAAACTTTCCTTTTTGGCAACAAGGTGTCTTTGGAATTCTAGGGGACAAAAGCAGTTGGGGTTGTAATTTTCCAATGCATTAGAGGGAAGGCAGAGAGACAAACAAAACATTTCTCTTGTCATTACTGCAAACCGGCAGTCATCTTGGTTCCATGGGGCTCTGCCTCAGGTGCATTTGGAACTTTAGAATCCTTTCCAGTGCATCCTCGGGATAAGCACACTTGTGAATGACAGAAGACAGATAAGCATTACTGAGAGAGAAAAAGAGAATGTGTGTGTGTATGTGTATTTACAGTTAGGAAAAAAAACAAGAAACTTTTAGAAAATAAAAATGAGCACAGGGCAGAATCAAGTCCTAGGAGTATGGCTAGGTCCCGCTTCCTGTGTAACTCACCAGTAATGGTGCACCAGATCACCGCTATGTGCTTCACCTTCCCCATCTGATTGGAACAGGCCATGGGATCTCACCGCTCCTGCACACGAGAATTATCTGGGTGTGGGGGGAGGTTTAGAGTAATGCTAACAAGGCCCATCTCTCACCAACTGAAATCAACTCTGGAAATGGGCCCCACAATCAATGTTGGAAAGAAACCCTCAGGTGATTTTGAAGTGCATGATGGCAGACACCAGGGCCTTGCTGATTCCTGGTGTCTATTGTGTGATGGAAATTCCCTGTGTGAGTGATTGGGACTCAATTCCTGCACATACTTCCTTTTCTCTGAGGCCCAGGTCCAGTATCTCCACCACTCTTCCTCATTTCCCGAGCTGCACAGTGTCTTTTTCAAATCCATGGTTTGGGATGGGAAAAGAATGGAATCCTGAGTGTCCTGACCCCTATATACAAAGTCTGCACTTAGCTTTGTGATTTCCTATAATATCCATGTAGAAGGACTTAAAAACACCAGAAATCCTTCTTTATGAATCATCTGATGATTTTCATATCTTCTCATGGGCCTCAAGGGTCCACTCAGCCCATCTTGACCCACAGTTCGGCTTACTGAAATATACCCAAGCACTGAGTGAATTTTCATCACTACTTCTTCTATATTTCAGGCCTATTTTGAAGCAGAAGTAGATTTAAGGGAAGTTGCAGGAAGAGTCTTGTGTACTTTTCACTTCCCCCAATCTGGCCTGGCAAGAATCACAACTTATATAACTATTGCAGAATATCACAATCAGGAAAATGACATTGGTACTTGGTGTATATTTGAAAGATAAAAGTGATCATGACTTCAGCTACAAACCCAAGTTTACCATATTTTTATTAACCTAAGTAATCTCACATCTGTGTGTCATTTCTCCCAAACTGAATTTCTCTTTTGTAAGTGATACCAGCATTAATACCGTCTATTCCGCTATATAACAACAGTCTCAAAATAACAAAATCAACAAAACACCTTCAAAATGATTGCTGGGTAGAGTTTAAGATTTTTTTTTGAGGGTATGTGCTGGTAAAAGCTTCATTCTTCTAGAGATTTAGAGTCAAATTACAGTACATGAAAAATCAGCTGCAATACTTCCTCTCTGTATGGTTTTGTCATCTAGCCCATATATATTTTGGTGTATTTGCTTTATTTATTTATTTTCTTTGATTTAGTTTTTCAATATTGTTTTGACATTTTCAGCCTAACATTTTATTTTTAAGTATATTTTATTGATTATGCTATTACACTTGTCCCGTTTTTTTCTCCCCTCTTATTTCCCTCTGCCCTGCACACCCCTCTCCCCAACATTACCCGCCCCCCCTTAGTTTGTGTCCATGGGTCATATATATAAGTTCTTTGGCTTTTCCATTTCCCATACTGTTCTTAACATTCCCCTGTCTATTTTTGAACCTACCAATTATGCTTCTTATTCCCTGTCCTTTCTCCTCCATTCTTTCCTCAGCCCTCCCCACTGAAACCTTCCATGTGATCTCCATTTCTGTAATTTTGTTCTTGTCCCAGTTGTTTGCTTAGTTTGTTTTTGTTTTTTAGGTTTAGTTGTTGATAGTTGTGAGTTTGTTGTCATTTTACTGTTCATATTTTTTAATCTTCTTTTTCTTTGTAAGTCCCTTTCACATTTCATATAATAGGGGCTTAGTGATGATGAACTCCTTTAACTTGACCTTATTTGGGAAGCACTTTATCTGCCCTTTCATTCTAAATGAAAGCTTTTCTGGATAGAGTAATCTTGGATGCAAGTCCTTGCCTTTCATGACTTGGAATACTTCTTTCCAGCCCCTTCTTGCCTGCAAGGTTTCTTTTGAGAAATCAGCTGATAGTCTAGTGGGAATTGCCTTGTAGGTAACTCTCTCCTCTTCTGTTACTACTTTAAGATTCTCTCCTTATCTTTAATCTTGGCTAATGTAATTATGATGTGCCTTGGTGTGTTCCTCCTTGGGTCCAACTTCTTTGGGACTCTCTGAGCTTCCTGGACTTGCACATCTGTTTCCTTCACAAGAGTGGGGAAATTTTCTTCATTATTTGTTCAAATAAGTTTTCAATTTCTTCTTCTTCTTCTTCTCTTTGTGGCACCCCTATGATTCAGATGTTGGAATGTTCAAAGTTGTCCCAGAGGTTCCTAAAGCCTCTCATTTTCTTTGAATTCTTATTTCTTCACTCTGTTCTGGTTGAATGTTTATTTCTTCCTTCTGTTCCAAATCATTACTTTGAGCTCTGGTTTCCTCCCCTTCATTCTTGGTTCCCTGTACATGTTGCTTCATTTCATTTTGCATAGCCTTCACTTATTCCTGTGTTTTCTGTCCATACTCAATCATTTCCATCAGCATCCTGATTACCAGTGTTTTGAACTCTGCATCTGATAGGTTGGCCATCTCCTCATCACTTAGTTCTTTTTCTGGTGTTTTGATCTGTTCTTTCATTTGGGCCATCTTTCTTTGTCTTGGTGCACCTGTTAAATTGGAAAGGATAGAGCCTTAGGTATTCTGCAGGGAAGGGCAATCTAATTTGCTGCGTTGTGGCACTGTGTGTGGGAGAGAGGTCAGAGAAGACACAATGCTGCTTGTTCAGTTCTTGGCTTGCTTTCAGTCACTTCCCCTGCTACCCGCAAGTGAATTGAGCCTTTCTGGTGCTGATTCCCGGGTAGGTGGGCTTGTGTATGTTCTAGGACCCCATGAGTCCCTCCAATGGACTTTCCTGTGAGACTGGGAGTTTCTCCCACCACTGCAACCCCACATGTTTTTAAACCCATGGGTTGCACAGTGTCTTGCTCCCCAGTTGTTCCTTCCAGTTTATCTGCACATGAATGTGGGACCACGTGGTCTGCTAGCCACCACCTTGCCTTGTGACTTCTCTGCCCTGTCTGCCTGTCTCTGTCCCACCTACCAGTCTGGATGAATGATTCTTTTTTAACTCCTTGGTTGTTGGATTTCCATACAGTTGTGATTTTCTGGCAGTTCTGGTTGTTTTTTGTTTTTAAATTGACTATTGTCCGTCTTTTGGTTGTGCAAGGAAGTGGAACATATGTACCTATGCCTCCATCTTGGTTGGAAGTATCCCTTTCCTCAATTTTTAAAAATTCTTTTTTTCTTTTTGCTGCTTTGTCTAGGTGCTTTTTTATTCCTTGTCTTTCAAACCACTGATTCAATCCTCTGTTTCATGTAACCTAATGTTTATTCCTTCCAGAGTGTTATTTATTTTAGATATTGCATGCTTTATTTCTGACTAGTCTTTTCATCAGTTTGTTTCTATGTCTTTTTTCATACTGTTGAATAGACTTATAATCATTACTCTGAATTTGTATCTGACAAATTGCTTGCTTCCATTTCATCTAGTCCTTCTGGAGAATTCTCTTGTTCTTGCATGTGGGATCTGTTTCTTTGTCTTTGCATTTTGGCTTCTTCTCCGTATTGTTTCTCTGTATTAGTTATATCTGCAAAGACTCTTGTGTAGGCCCTTGTCAGATGCTGCCTGTGACTGACCCTAGGCAAACTGTTTGGAACTCTCAGCAATCCACAGCTTGTGGCTCCCTCTGCTGGGCCTGGGTGTGCAGAAAGAACCAGACTTCACACCAAAGCTGGTTTGCGTCTGTAGCAGGCCAGGTGGGAGGTGGGTGTCAGCTAAAAATCTCAGACCTCCCAGAGATCCACCTTAGTTGTTAAATTGAGTGTTGATATAGCCTCAAACTGTAATCAGCAGCATGACTTAAGCTTCACAGGGTAGGGCAGAGTAATTCTTCCAGGTGGGGCTGTGGTTTCCCCCTCGTGCTGATGCCACTTGGAGGGCAGTGCTCTGCTTGTGATGGATTCTGCAGTATGGAGGATGACTCAGCACAGGGATCCTGGTGTCTGTTCCTCAGTTCTCTCCTCAGAACCACCAAACATAGAGTCTCCTCAAGTGATTCTAGTCCACTCTGTCATTTCTCTGCTGGATCCCAGGTTAAGTGGCTGTAAGTGAAATTTTGTGTGTTATTGCTTTAAGGGGCTGTGTCTTCAGCAGTCTTTCCCTGGCAGACAGCAACATTGCTTCTTTTCAGAGCCAGAAGTTTTCTGGGCTCCTTTTTGGCTCTGGTGCTCTAGCCTGGAGTGCCCATCTTGAGGTTCAGACCCCACAGGCCTCAGGGGGAACCCCCAGCCATTGAAATATATCTCTAGGGCTTCCACTGCCACCTGTGGGAGTCCAACCAGCCCTCTGTCGCCTCCTTCTCACTCCCTACTAGTCACACTGCGGTGAAATGGTTTCTTCCGTCTGTCCTTGGTTATAAGGCTTCTCTGCAGCTAGAGTTTGGTTGGTTATTCAGGATGATTTCTCTACAGCTTCATTGTAGTTCCAGATTGTTGCTGGGAGGGTAGTGTAGTTTCCACTTACTCCTCCACGTCTTGGATCTCCTCTCTCTCTCCTAACAGGCAGCACGCGACTGCACGTGATTTACCGTCAGTTCTGTCATTAGATGGAAGTTGCATAGGTTTGAAGAAAATGTCTGAAATGTCAGGTTTACTCCCTGAAGGGGAGCAACATGTGCCACTTCAAAGTATGCCACATTGACATGTGTATTATTTTAAGCTGTAGGCAATTGAGGAGAAGCAGATGTAGGTATTGGCGTTTTTTAAAAGATCCCCAATCTTCAAAAGTTTGCATCATGCCCCTTCATTTTTATGAAAGACATACATTCTTACCTGTTTTTCTAATAGAAACTTTCAAAAAAGTTTTTGACTTTGTGGAAAAAAGGCAAAAAGAATAGTGCTCATCGTTTATTTTGCACAGAACCTCTCTAGAGGCTGTGCACTACCCCAGCCTCTGAGCTCCTTCCCCAGGAGCTACACTCCACAGCTCAGCGCGAAACTGCCACGGCTTGCTGCTGTGTCCGTGAGCCTCTGTGCTCTAGTGCAATTTCATTTGCAAAATGACCCCTAAGGTAATTGCGTCTTTTGTTCATATCATTTTACTTACAAAAGATTTCATAGAAATGCTTTACTTCTAAAAGGGGGTGGGGGAAGTACAGAGGAAGAGCTCTGCTACCTCCCTATCTGCCTAAAAAGCAGGGCACAATCTCCTACAGGTGTTCCTTCTCCCTCTTCTATCCAGACAGAGGGTCATCTCCTGAAACAACTCCAGGTCTTTATCAAAGGAATCTGCATAACAAACCTTGGTGAGTAGCAGCTATCTTCAGGTAGTTTTCCCCATATATATACCTTCCTACATTTTTCCACCTACATACTCAAACTTCTTTTCCTTTATTTTATCACTTCTGTAAATGTTTATTGTTCTTTTGTTAAGATGCTATATATGCCCAAGTTTTAAACACCTAGTTAGTCATCACTAGGTAGTGCCTTGTGTGTGTGGCCTGCACAGGTTAATAAACTTTTGTTTGTTTTTCTCTGGTTAATCACTCTTTTCCTAGTTTAATTTGTGGGGCCTCACTCAAGACACCTAAGATGGGTAGAGGAAAAATAAATTCCTTATATCACCATAGCATGTTTGGGATCTAGCACTGAAAAGTATTTGTTGAAAAAATGAATGATTTTACTTAATGCAGGTACAGTGTTTTACTTGCAGCAGATCAACTTAACAAACTGTTATTTCCACTACATAGCATTCACATGAAATGGTTTATGTCTCTCTTCATCTCTCACACATAGACATATATAATGTTTCACTATTTTCTGAACACAAGCAATATTTGATCAGGTGTGAGTAATTATTAAAAATTACATGATTCTGAAAGCAGCATAGAGAAGATGGTTAGTACAGGCTAACCTAAAATCAGATGGAATGTAAAAGTGGTCCATATTTGACCACCTAAGGGTCACATCCCACACAGTTCTTTCTCAGTAGCCAGACTCTGGGCCCGAAGTCTACACTCCAGGGCTTGTTTCGTTTCTCCTTGGAATTTGTAGATCAACCCAAGGATCCTCAACTTTAGTGTGTTTTCTCCATTTCTTTGACAGCTCTTTAAAACCAATTTCTTCAAAGCAGTGAAACTTTTCTTGCTTGTAAATGATGAGATTTCTATTTCTATTACATTTAAACAATGGCTAATTGCATTGAGTTCAGATTTCATGTGAAATTCTTGAAATTGGCCATAGCAGAAATGAATCTGTTGCTGTAGATAATGATCATTGACCTCCATGCTCAATAGTTTCTCAAAAGTGTCCTCAGCCACTCTGTGGTGGCCCAGTTCTGCATACATCTCAGCTAGCTCAAAGTACAATTGGCGAAATGTGGGCTGTAGCTTCAAAGCCTTTTCAAATTCCCATATAGCCATCTGAACCAATGTGTGCACATTTTCTTTACCTCTTCCTCTGGGCCTCCAGTTGTGAGCTTTCTTTATTTGAATCATTGTGTCCTGTAGCAAAGCCCTACCTGGTGATGCAAGAAGGCAGAGGAGGGTGTTGCCCGCAAAGCCATTTTTAAGAACTGAAGAGCTTTCTCTAAGGAGTCTTTTCTTCTGTAAAACTTGGCCACATATCGAAAGACATAGGTGTGAGAAGATGTGCTGCACAGTACTTCTTTAATATATTTCTCTCCCTCAGCTTTTCGTCCTGTATTCGGAAGCATCATAGCAAGGAAAACTTTAATATATGCATCCTCTGGATTTAGCCTGAGGAACTGTTTTAGGGTGTGTAAGGTCTAAGATGGTTTCTTGGAGCCATTCAGACGATAGATAGCAATTGCGTACCCGACGTTGAATTCAGGGTGTTCAGGGTCCACTGCCAGAGCCTGTGCAAAGCAGGCTTTAGCCCGATCATAGTTCTTTCCTCCACACTTCAGCAAGGCCCATCCTTCCTCACAGTCCATGTGTGGACTGTCCACTGTGTAGCAGGAGGGGCTGGCAAACTCCTTGCAAGTGCTTTCCACCTTGTCCAAATACATCTGGGCTTCTTCCAGTCTGCCCATGTGGTAATACAGCCAGGCATAGTTGCCCCAGGTAACCAGTCTTCTCA